>JAIUZE010071909.1:0-11390 GCA_022085475.1 Heliosperma pusillum | reverse complement strand
AATGTGATGCCATTCGGTTTGACTAACGCTCCAGCTATATTCATGGATCAGATTAATCGTACCTTCCGGGAGTATCTTGATAAATGTGTGGTGGTATTCATTGATGACATTCTGATCTTTTCAAAATCTAAGGAAGAACATGCTATTCATCTTCGAACCATTTTGAGCGTTCTTCGACGCCAAAAGTGGTATGCTAAGTTCTCCAAATGTGAATTCTGGTTGGCCGAGGTATCTTTCCTTGGTCATGTCATTTCCAAAGACGGTGTTATGGTCGATCCAGCTAAAATTGAGGCAGTTGTAGATTGGAAAAGTCCGAAAAATGTGTCCGAAATTCGGAGTTTCCTTGGTTTAGCAGGTTATTATCGTCGGTTTGTGAAAGATTTCTCCAAATTAGCAAGACCGATGACCCAATTGCTAAAGAAGGAAGCAAAGTATGTTTGGACCGATGAATGTGAAATTGCCTTCTTGGAATTAAAGAAGAGATTGACTACCGCACCGGTTTTAACTTTACCAGATGATGAAGCTGAGTATGATGTATATTGTGATGCTTCAAAGCATGGTTTGGGATGGGCTTGATTGAGAATCGAAGGGTATTGCTGAGCTTCTCGACAACTCAGGGTTCATGAAGTGATTATCGACTCATGATCTTGAGTTAGCCAGCTTGTAGTACATGCCTTGAAAACTTGGAGACATTATCTTATTGGAGTTCATTGCCGAATTTACACCGATCATAAGAGCTTGAGGTGCATTTTTACTCAGAAGGATTTGAACATGAGGCAGAGAAGATGGTTGGAGTTAGTGAATGATTATGATGCTTAGTTGATTTATCACGAGGGAAAAGCAAATGTCGTGGCAGATGCTTTGAGTAGAAAGACTAGTCATTCATTAAATGCTCTTGGTACTTTACCCGATGAACTAGTAACCGAATTCCAGAAGCTTCAGATACAGTTTGTTGGGAAAGGATTTGATTATCTTGGTGCTTTGACAGCGGAACCTGATTTTTATCGAGAGATTCGTACTTGTTTACCGGAGGATGCTACTTTTATCGCCATTCGAGCAAAAATATCACTTGGGCAAGCAAAGGATTGTGTGGTAGATAATGATGGCTACCTTCGTTACCATGGTCGAATGTATGTTCCGAGAAGTGCCGAGTTGAGGAAGAGAATTCTTGATGAAGCTAACCTTTCTCCTTATTCTATTCATCCGGGTGGCGACAAAATGTATAAAGATTTGAGACCACAATTCTGGTGGCCTAGGATGAAGATTGAAGTAAAGGCGTATGTTAGTAGATGTCTTACTTGTCAGAAGGTGAAGATCGAACATCAAAGACCCGGAGGTTTGCTGCAACCTTTGGAAATTCCTCTGTGGAAGTGGGAGTCTATTTCTATGGACTTCGTGATGGCTTTACCTAGAACTTCTAGTGGAAAGAATGCCATCTGGGTTATTGTAGACCGTCTAACCAAGTGTGCCAGATTTGTGCCTATCAAAGAAACTTGGAAGGTAGATGTTTTAGCGGGTGCCTATGTGAAAGAGATAGTACGCTACCATGGAGTTCCTAAAGATATAGTTTCAGATCGTGATCCGAGATTCTGTTCCCGATTCTGGACAGCCTTACAAGAAGCCATGGGTAGTAAAGTGTTGATGAGCACAGCATTTCATGCCGCTACTGATGGTCAGACCGAGAGGACGATCCAGACTTTGGAAGATCTTCTTCGTGCTTGTGCTTTGGACTTTCATGATTCTTGGGAGCAGTGTTTGCCTTTGGTGGAATTTTCTTATAACAACAGTTATCATGCATCTATCAAGATGTCACCATACGAGGCTTTATACGGTAGGAAATGTCGTAGTCCTGTTTGTTGGGATCAAGTGCAAGATGATCATATGTTGAGTCCCGACATTGTTACTGGAACGATCGATCAAGTTCAAGTCATTCGTGAACGAATGAAAGCCGCTCAAGATAGACAGAAATCCTATGCCGATGTTCGTCGACGACCGCTTGAATTTGATGTGGAGGACCGTGTATTCCTTAAAGTGTCACCTATGAAGGGAGTGAAACGGTTTGGAGTGAAAGGAAAGTTGAGTCCTAAATATATTGGACCGTTTCGTGTGCTTCAAAGAGTTGGTCCTGTTGCTTATCGTCTGGAATGGCCTCCGAACTTGAGCAAAGTTCATGATGTGTTCCATGTTTCGCAATTGAAGAAGTATATCAGTGATCCGAGTCATATTATTCAAGAAGAAGTGTTGGACTTGGAACCTAATTTGGCTTTGGAAGAAAGGCCGATTCGTATACTTGAAAGGGCTAACAAACAACGCCGAAACAAGGTGGTACCTTTAGTTCGTATCCTTTGGCGTTGTGGAAACGTCGAATCAGAAACTTGGGAACCCGAAGCTAAAATGTTAGCTAAATATCCCGAGCTCTTTGCGTGAGGTAAATTTCCTTCTTTCTTTCCTCTTCCTATTTGATTTAACCGTTCGAAGATGCCGTTCCTTCTACCGATATTCGTGACTGCTGACGAGAACCTGCCGTTCCGTAGATAAGACCCCGTATTTTATTACAAATATAATTTTAACAGTTTTGAAATAGACCTACATATATGTTACGTTCCTTCTTCTAAGTTTCGAGGACGAAACTTTTTAAAAGGGGGGGTGATTGTAACAACCCGAAAAGTACCCAATTTGCTTAAGCAATAGCTTATGGATACTTTTCAGTAGAACTTAAGTTTTTTAAATAGAAATTTGTCGGAGTCGTATTTTGAATTCCGAGTTCGTATTTGGAGTTTTTGAGGGATTTCATGAAAAGACCGTTTTTGGTCATCTTTGACTTGTCTTGACTTTTAAACCGTCTTTGACTTTTCCTTGACTTTTTAAAGTCGTCATTGACTTTTTATTTATTTTTAAGTCGTCTTAAACTTTTCTGAACTTTTAAGCCATTTTGACTTTTTCCGACTTTTTAGTCAATTTTGACTTTCGTTGACTTTTCCCGACTCGTCTTGCGATTTTGAAGACCGAAATTTTATTTAAAAAAATTATATTTTTGATTTATTTTAGTTAGATTATTAAGATTTATCATAATTTAATATAATTATTCTGAACTTGATTCGGATGTAAAGAATAAGTTACGGTTTTAACGAACGTCATTTAATATTCCCGACGCATCGTAATGCCGCGCAACAAAATCGAAACTCGAATTTGGAGAGTCACGCGGCATTTGTATCGTTTTCCACTCACGATTGGATATTTTAATTGATTCGATTAAAATAATACAAATATCTTAGATATTTGTTACTTTATCGATCCGTCAACGGAGATTACGCAAATCGAGCAAAAACAGACCGAATCACCTCAAATCACACGGCTCCTTAAAGTCCTCTAATAGACTTTGATATTTTCATTACTTTTGATTAATATATCATAATATCTAGTTCACTATTCGCTTTATCGATCAGTTAACGAAAACTACGCAAAACGCTCGAAATCGGACCCGACAAGCACAATTCCACACGGCACACTTACCCACTCTTAAGCCTTGATATTTTCATTATTTTACATTTTTAATCTCATAATATCTTGATATTAACTTTATCGTAAATTATATTTAATCGTTTACCGTAAAACAATTATTAAACGCGAGTCAATTACGGAACAACAATTTCAAAACTCGACACCTTTATGTGTCTATAAACACACGCCACACACCCACCCATATGACTCACAAACAACTTTTCATTTTACAACAAATCAAAATAAGATCAAAACCTCACTTTATTTAATCGTTCTTCGTGTTCTTCATCGTTCATCAACCGTTCTTCATCGTTCTTGAGCAAAACCTCCATAAATCCTTCATTTCTTAATTAAATCCTTCCTAATTTATATTTCTAGGATATCCTCTTCGCTCTCCATCTTCACGTATGTTTTAATTTCAATTCCGTCAAGATCGTTTTCAACACTTTAATTATGGAAATTCATATTTTTAGTTCTAATAATGTTTTCTTGTTATTTCTTATAGGGGAAGAGTTTGAAGACGAATTTGGGGACTCTTATATTTTGGGTGAAGACTAGTAGAAGGGTTTTCTTATTTATATTTTCTTATATTTTGTGCTAAGTGGATTTTGCTAGCTAAGGTAACATTTCCGATTTACTCGACGAAATAATGTCACATATCTTAGGTTTTAGTTTATGCTCATGTTATAGTAATTATGATTTTAGCTAGTAATATAGTCTTTAGTTTTATTTATTTGGATTTTGGTTCATCTTTAATTTTGGTTCATGTTTTTATGAATTATGGATTTTTAGTTAGTAATATGTTAAGTAGTAATTATTATGTTGTTTAATGATTTTTGTGTTGTATGGAATTTTTGTGATGTTTGATGATTCTTGATGATTTTATGATTGTATGAAATTTTATGATGGTTTAGTGTTCTTGAAGAATTTTAATGATTTTACTAAGTTATGATTTTTATGTTGTTTAGAAAATTTTAACAAGTTTGTTGTTTTTGATGAATTTGGATGATTTTTAACAAGTTATAATTTTTAAGTTGTTTATTAAATTTTAACAAGTTTAGTGTTCTTGACAAATTTTGATGATTTTAATAAGTTATGATTTTGTGTGGAAGATTGTTAAAATGGTTGTTGGATGATTAAAAACAAGTTTGGAATTGATTTGGGTGTTTGATGATGGAACCGAGAAAGGGGACTGAACCGGGTCCAAACCGGACCGGTCCAGGCCGGTTCAGACCCGGTCTGGGTTGGTCAAGGTGGGTCCGGGTTTTGGTCTTTGGGTTGTGTCGATGTTTGATTGATTGGTTGTTGTTTTGACGGGTTTTAAGTACGTTAAAGCATGCGGGAATTATTAAGAAACGGTTTTAATGAAAGTGTAAAAATCTGCCATTTTTCAGCCAAAACAGCCCGTGGGCCCATCCAGGCCCATATTGGGTCCGGCCCATTTCAGCCCGTGGGTCCCACCTTGGGACTCGTGTCGGTTTTGAGTTATCGTCATTTTTATCGTGTTTTGTAATATTTAGCAAGTGGGAAATATTAATAAGTAAAATATTTAATTAAAAAGGTTTTCATAAAATTATTATTTCTCACATGTTAGAAATTATAATACGAGATTAAGTTTACGTTGAAATCGTTTAAGTCAAGCGGGTTTTGGGTTTAATATGATAATTCACATGTTAGAAGTAGTAATAAAATAACATGTAATGAATATGTTGATTTTATGTCTATGTGATAAAGACTCTGCTTCTAGCCGGTTTGATCCAACGGGTTTGGTCAAACTAAGATCTAGTCAGCCCCGATTTGACTGATGACCCGTCGCGGGACTCGGGTCGGGGATTTGTCTTCAAGTAAGGTTGTATTTAATTATGAATTAGCCTTAGTAGATATGAGGCGATATGATATTTGATTATTATTATATGCAATTAGTCACATGATAGGATGTTTTTCCCGTGACTGATTTATTATATGGTTGGTGTCGTGTTGACTAAGTACCCATAGAGAATTATGGATATATGGCGTCTTGACCATTCTAATTCTAAATGAGTAGCTTGGACCATGACATTGATAGGCTCGTACTATCTTTAACGAGCATATGGAGTTCACAGCTTGATAGCTTTTGTGTCTCGGCTTGGTGGGTTTATATCCAAGTCGGGGCATGGCTGCCTGATCCGTTTTGGGACTGGAGTCAGCTTAAGTACTAGCCATCTCTGCTTAGGGGGTCGCCTAGTAGAGTTTCTCATAGACGGTTATGTCATGGGACGGGGAATGGAATAGCTGTTGTCGCTAGGTCTGATCAGTCTAGGACTAGGATGTTTTCCTACCTTGTGGTATAGCCTCGAGTTACAGAAGTCGACTATTGACTGTGCTAAGAACTTATGCCTGTTTCTAGACGTATTGGTCTTTCATGTTTGATGATTCTATGAATCTTAGAAGGTGAGATGCAAGCCGGCTAAGGTTGATAGAGTTTGGATTAACGGTTGTTAACTGATTCACATGATATTATGTTTGATTAGGGTTTGAGTGTATCATGGCCATGTTAACGGTAACCTCTGAGCTAGAATACCAGCTTCCCTACCTCTTGTTATAGAATGATAACGGATTCACATGATAGCTTTCACATGATAGGTTATATGTTAGTTAATTGTTTCATAACATGAAAAGCATATCATATATGTTAAAGTTTTGTATTTTCTATATACATTGCTTTTATGTTATTCATGTTTCATTAAACTCGACATTTCGTGGCTGGGAGAACTCGGAGTTACTCCCACTGACTGTGGCTTCCGTGTTTATATTTAATGCGGTCGAACAGGTGGTGTTGCATATTTTGGGTACATGGACGAGCTAGCGAGCGAAGTATTTACCTTGGACCTATATTCGGTTCATAGTTTGTATATTATTATACACTATTTTATTTCCGTATTTATACGGGAGATATGTCTCCCGTCTTGTATATTTCTTTTGTAGAATTTTATTTCCGTATTGTAACGAACCTTTTTATTATGTAATGACACCTTCGTATTGTATTCATATCTTTTATGTATTTAAAATATTTTTTTTCTTTCCGCAAATTTGAGGGTGTCACACCAGATCTCCGTGAGCACCCGTGTTCAGTGGCATCTACGAGAGTCATTCTAGACATAGAATGCTAAGGGTAACGAGTTCTTAGTGTTCATGTCATTTGATGTAAAACTGGTTGGTTTTAAACAGAACAATTCAACGGACTGTTTATTTTGTTTTATCTATTTATGTTGCACCGGAATTAACTGTATTTTTGTGGTTTTGTATGTGATGGAACGAAAAAAAAATAAAAGATATGAATTAGCAAAGACAATCTTGCAAGATCGCTCAACTAAGACTTGAATTAATCAAGTGATCTCGCAAGACAACTTGACCAACTCGTGTATGATCTCTCAACCTCGCAAGATATCAAGAACACATGAATTCAACCTCGCAAGGAAGAATGTTTATTATTTCCCTCTCGCAAGCAGTAAATAATAGAACGTTAAGCTCGCAAGCTAATAAGAACAAACAAGTAATAACTTGAATTCAATTCTCAATTGTATATCTATTTCAATGCATAAGACTCCATATTTATACTACTACTAATTACCATAAACTAACTAGATAGATATTAGGAAATAGTGTAAACACTACCTTATTATTAAATAAGGTCACCACACTACTTTTATTCAAATTAGAAAAATAATAACTAAACTCTATTTAAGAAAGTAAACTTGAGAACAATTTAAGTCAAGCTTCCATCTAGCATAAATTTTGAATTTCACGTTCAATTTGCGTCACCCGCGTATAATCTGGATAGCTCAACTTAAAACGATCATATCTCCGTCGTTACTTAACCAAATAAATCGTGTGACCACTTGTTGGAAAGCTAACATGATGTACTTTCATAACCAAGTGAAATAACGTCAAAAGTAGCTATATATTCTGAGATATGTCAAGAGTGACTTAAACCTGCATTTTGAATAAATACCCATGTCCCTCATATATCATCATTACTTTGTGTCTTGACAAGGTTTGAAGAATTCGAACGGTTCCAACTTTCCATAAAAGTTGGTGGCGACTCCACAAATGCGTATTTATACGCTTGTCCCTCGTTTCTCCATCTATGGTCCTCCGTGTATCACAGGTTGGAAAGGATCACGAATCCGTTTTCACGTACGCACACCAAGAGGAGAACTACTCTCACCTAAATGGGATCGGTTATAGATGTATCGATCACAGTAGTCTCTACCTTACAATTTATGTAGCTTACCAATATCAAGATCAAGTCTACTATGTCCATATATTTGAAAGTCCATAGACCTTAATTAGACTCCTCTAATTAGTTGCTAAATTACTTGTTAATTTAGTATTTTATGATCTATGTAACATGCATGCAAATATAAAGACATTTATATAAAAGAAGAAATTTCCTCACATTGATATAAAAATAATAGGCACAACAAGAACTTCTTCTTGTTGTTCTTGAGCTATTAATATGGATGAACACAAGTAATCTCCAAATTA
Organism: Heliosperma pusillum; assembly: GCA_022085475.1. Lineage (NCBI taxonomy): Eukaryota > Viridiplantae > Streptophyta > Magnoliopsida > Caryophyllales > Caryophyllaceae > Heliosperma > Heliosperma pusillum. The sequence goes on along the minus strand of JAIUZE010071909.1, from coordinate 3,362 downwards.
GAAGATCTCCTCTAAGTTGCACCAAGATGAACCCAAATAATCTATTCTTATTATTAACTAGATAATAAGATAGATATTATAATACTAATATTAGACTATATTACTACACTAGTAATACTTAAGAAATATTAGTATATGAGAGTTTTTAGAGAGAAGTTTAGTTTTGAGAGATGTATGATAAAATAAGCAAGAATAAAGAAGTCAAGAAATGAACAACAACTGCTCTCTTTATAGCCAACAAGGGCCGGCCAAAGTGATCACCAAAGAGTGATTTTTTCTTCTTATTTTATTGCCATGCAAAGTGGTAATGTGTTGTAGTGAATAAAATGATTTTAGGTTTACTATTCATGTCATAAGCACATGTTGCTTGTGAGTATGAATAAGAGCAACCATCATCACCATCCACTATGTCATAACCGGCCATGTGAAGGCTATTTTGATCCATTTTGATTTTTGATATTTGTCCCACAAATACTTATTAATCATATGATTAATTATCTTGTATAATTAAGTGTTAATTTGATCATATAACAATTATATGACACAAATAAATGAATAATATGTACTTAACATTTTAAGTAATATTTTACCATTATATCAATATATAATGGGTCCCACAATGCTTAGTTAATTTATTTTACAACTCTTTATAAATATAATTAACTAATTACCTCTATCTCAAAACCTCAACTAATTTAGTAATTGAACGATTAATTACTAAGTTAAATCTTATTTAATCGTATTAAAATAAGATATAAATTTATTAGTCAATTATCGCATAATTGAAAAATAAACTTAATCGAATTTGAGTTCTTAACTCAATTTCTAACAATTAACTCTCGTACATATCGAATATATGTAATGTACTACTTAACTGTATCATATACAAATAATTAGTTACTATTTGGATTTCATCCTTTAGGTGTGACCGAAAGGGATCAGTTGATCACCGCCGTCATACGACAATAACGTCAAACTCTAGTCAGCCAACCGTTATTGATTTACGTTAATCAACTGACTAATCATATATATAGTCAATAATATCCCAATTATATTCCTTAATAAGATTTATTATGTGGCGCACTATTTGTGGAGGACACCTACTCCAACAATCTCCCACTTGTCTGACACAAGTGTGCGTCACCAATTCTCTTGTCGCTTTATCACATATCCCACTCAACGCAAGGTGTCTTTCAGGTCGCACTTGCGATTGACAATATCTAGAGTGGTTTTCTCGATAGGGAGAGTAACTGTCTGACTGGAAAATCTACCATAGATCTATTTCCGAGCGTGGCCACGCATTTACAGTAACTTCTCCTCGAGTGGCCTAAAGATGTTTGTACCCAACGTGGGTGGACAATTCCTGTTGATTCATCTACTCTGTATGATGCAGATCACCATATCCAGAAGAAGTCCATCGACATCCTTTTACGGCACGACCTAGAACATCAACCAAAACCAATCGGAAACTACACCGACTCAGATAGGCGGTCGCCAGTCAAAAGAATCGACTTATAGGAATAAGATAGAAGACCCTGCCACGACCAGGCATCAAATAATTGATTGAAGGGTCTCTACAATGTCACTGTCCGACAGAGTGTCGTACAGTCTGTCTATGTAAACGACCAGTCATCTCTATGACCCCATGGTGCTGAACCAACCATCGATCGACTTACAATTTAGTCATTTCGTGACGTCACCTCATTGAGTGACTAGGGACAAAATACTAAGTTCGTCCTATTCGCTTGAATAGGGTTCAACAATATATTAGGATAAACAAAGTATTAAATTTAGTCAAACTAAATAAAAGAGTTTATAATGAAACTCGAACAATGAATGCATTTATCATATATGAAATAATTAAAACAACATTCAATTATTACATATTACATAATCTAAAGGAATTCTGGTACACGTCTCAATCCCATTGTGACGACATGACCATCATGCTTAGCCTTTGATAAAGGCTTGGTTAAAGGATCAGCAATGTTGTCATATGTCCCAACCTTACAAATGTCAATTTCCTTTCTGTCCACGTAATCTCTAATTACATGATATTTCCTAAGTACATCTCTAGACTTATTACTAGACTTGGGCTCTTTTGCTTGAAAAATAGCCTCATTGTTATCACAATAAATCGTGATAGGATCTTTGGCAGAAGGGACTACTGTTAGTACTTCCAAAAATTGCCGAATCCATACAGCTTCCTTTGCAGATTCAGACGCTGCAAGGTACTCTGCTTCTGTTGTAGAATCCGCTGTAACGCTTTGCTTGAAACTCTTCCAGCAAACAGCTCCTCCATTCATCATATAAACGTAGCCGGATTGGGATTTCATATCATCCCTATCTGTTTGGAAACTGGCATCTGTGTAACCATTTACACGTAACTCAGTCTCGCCTCCAAACACTAAGAACGAATCCTTGGTCCTTCTCAAGTACTTAAGGATGTTCTTTACGGCTATCCAGTGACTCTCACCTGGATTTGCTTGGTAACGACTTGTCATGCTCAAAGCATATGCAACGTCGGGACGAGTGCACATCATAGCATACATGATTGATCCAACAGCTGATGCATTTATAAGGATCAATTTCATTGCGTCAAGTCCTGGGGTTCGTAAGGGCACTCTGACTGTCAAAGTGATCCAATTCCATAGGAAAAAGAAAAGCCTCTCTTCTTAGAGTCTTAGGTTGAACGATCCAAGATAATCAATTAAGTCTATTGACTTAATGCTAGTATCCTTTTAGATCTATCCCTATAGATCCGGAACCTAGATGCGCTGGGCCTCCCCTAAGTCTTTCATTTGGAAATGTATTCCTAGCCACTCCTTTACAAAAGTGAGCATTGGAATATCATTCCCAATGAGTAGTATGTCATCTACATACAAGACTAGAAAAGTTACTTTACTCCCACTAAACTTCATGTATAAACACGGTTCCTAGACACTTCGAGTGAAACCATTTTGTTTAATTACATGATCGAAACGATGATTCCAACTCCTGGATGCTTGTTTAAGACCATAGATGGATCTCTTAAGTTTGCATACCTTCTTAGGGTTTGATGGATCCACAAAACCGTCAGGTTGTGTCATTTACACTTCCTCTTCTAGAATCCCAATAAAGAAGGCGGTTTTGACATCCATTTTGCCAAATTCATTAATTATGAAATGCGGGCAAAACGCTAAGTAATCCTTAGGATCGAAGCATGGCGACCTGGGGCGAGGTTCGTCCATAGTGAAGACAATCAACTTGGGTGAAAACTTTGCCACCAATCTGCTTTGTAAAAATCATTATGTTTATCTATGCCACTTGGATCTATAGATCATTACAAGAAGAGGTCGTACCTCTTAGGTAACTCAACCAAG
>JAIUZE010071908.1:0-11683 GCA_022085475.1 Heliosperma pusillum | reverse complement strand
TACTCATAATTCTCTATGGGTACTTAGTCAACACGACACCAAACATATAATCAAACAGTCACGGAAACAATTTCCTAACATGTGACTAATTGCATATAAATCATAATCAAATAACATATCGCCTCATATCTACTAAGGCTAATTCATTAATTTAATACAACCTTACTTGAAGACAAATCCCCGACCCGAGTCCCGCGACGGGTCATCAGTCAAAAACGGGGCTGACTAGATCTTAGTTTGACCAAACCCGTTTGGTCAAACCGGCTAGAAACAGAGTCTTTACCACATAGACTTAGACATAAAAATCAACATATTCATTACATGTTATTTTATTAAACTTCTAACATGTGAATTATTATATCATACCAAAACCCGCTTGACTTAAAGGATACAAATTAAACTACGATCTCGTCTTATAATTTCAACATGTGAGAAATAATAATTTTATGAAAAACCTTTTTAATTAAATATTTTACTTATTAACATTTCCCACTTGCTAAATATTACAAACACGATAAAATGACGATAACTCAAAAACCGTCACAAGTCCCAAAGTGGGACCCACGGGCTGATTTGGGCCGAGACACACATGGGCCTGGACTGGGCCCCATGGCCTAGTTTTGGGCTGTTTTGGCCTTTTTATCGATTTTACTAAAAACCGTTTCTAATTATTTCCCGCATGCTTAACATAATTAAAACCCGTCAAAACAACAACATAACAATCGAACATCGACAGAACCCAAAGACCAAAACCCGGACCCACCATGGAGCAACCCAGACCGGTCTGGACCGGCCTGGACCGGCTAGTTTGGTCCGGTTCACAGCCACCTTATCCGGCCACCACCATCAACCACACCAAATTGTTTCTAACATGTTTTAATTAATCTAACACCCATTTTAACAACCAATTTAACCATCCATCATACAAAAATCATTATTATGAATAATCATCCAAATTCACCAAGAACAACCAACATGTTATAAGTTCATAAAACACAATAATAACCACTACTTAACATGTTACTAACTAAAAATCCTTAAATCATAATAACATGAACCAAAACAAAAGATGAACCAAAAATAAAAGAAACAAAAGCTATGTAACATATATTCGTCGAGTAACTCGGAATCGTTACCTTAGCTAGCAAGATCAATTAGCACCAAAATAAGAAGTATAAAATAATAAACCCGTCTACTAATCTTCACCCAAAATGTATGAGTCTCCAAACTCGTCTTCAAAATCTTCCCCTATAAGAAATGGCAAGAAAACATTATTAGAACTTAAATTTGATTTTCCATAAATTAAATGTTGAAAACGATTTTGACGGAATTGAAAATAAACCGTACCAGAAGATGGAGAGCGAGGAGGAGATTCTAGAAATATAAGTTAGGACGGATTTAATTAAGAAATGAAGGTTTTATGAGGATTTTGCTCAAGAACGATGAAGAACGGATGAAGAACACGAATAACGCTCAAGAACGATTAAAGAAAGTGATATTTTGATCTTAAATTGATTTATTGTAAAATGAAAAGTTGTTAGTGAGTAAAGATGGGTGAGTGAGCCGTGTAATATAGAGCAAAATGACGAGTCGGGTTTTGAAATTGTTGTTACGGAATTGACTCGCGTTTAATAATTATATTACGGTAATTGATTAAATATTAAGTTAATTAAATTAAATATCAAGATATTATGTTATTATAATCAAAATAAATGAAAATATCAAGGCTTAAGAGAGGGTAGGAGAGCCGTGTGGTGTTGTGCTTGTCGGGTCAGTTTTGTAAACGATTTGCGTAATTTCCGTTAACGGATCGATAAAGTTGAAAATATCTAAGATATTCCTATTAGTTTAATCAAAAGAATTAAAATATCTCATGTGAGTGGAAAACGATGACATGGGCGCGTGACTCATGCCAAAGTCGAGTTTCGGATTTGTTTCGGGATTTACGATGAGTCGGGAATAGTTAAATGATTCCCGGGTTTTAAACCGTAAAACCTTATTCTTTAAATTCCGAATAAATTCAAAATAATTATATTAAATTATGATAAATCTTAATAAATCTAAATAAAAATAAATCAAAAATATTATTTTTTTAAATAAAATTTCGGTCTTCAAACTTATGAGGCGAGTCGGGAAAAGTCAACGGAAGTCAAAGTTGACTGAAAAGTCGAGAAAAGTCAAAGATGACTTAAAAGTCAAGAAAAGTTTAGGACGACTTAAAAGTCAAGAAAAGTCAATGACGACTTTAAAAAGTCAAGAAAAGTCAAAGACGACTTAAAAGTCAAGAAAAGTCAAAGATGACTAAAAACGGTCTTTTCATGAAATCTCTCAGAAATTCCAAATACGAACGCGGAATTTCAAAATACGACTCGAAACAATAAATTCTATTTTAAAAACTTAAGTCTGCTGAAAAGTGTTAGTAAATATTTTTACTAGAAAAATTGGGTACTTTTCGGGTTGTTACATGTTCCTCTTCTCTTCACCCTTTCTTACACCTCTAATGGTAAGCCTTTTTGTCGGTCGTTTGAAGGTGTTGTCATGGGTGGTCTTTGTCGGTCACTCTTTGGTTGTTAAATTGTTTAATCTTGGTCTGTCTTCCTCATGGTTTCCTTGCATGTTCTAGTCCGGTGTTTCCTGCTCCTCTTGCCCCTGGCCTTTTCCCCCTTCCCCCCACTGGTTGGTCTGTGCATGTTTGTCTTGGGGTTGTTTTCTTGTTGCATGTTGCTTTTGTGGTCTTGTGTGGCATCTTTGGGCTTCATCGGTCTGTTCGGGGACAAGTTTGTGTGGTGCGAGTCTCTTGTTTCTTCGGTTTCAGTGTCTCGATTGTTAAGGATGAGGTAGTTGGAGCTGCTGGATGGCCACCTGATTTAAATCTGAGTTTCGGAGGGTTGTATTCTCGGTTTTTTGGGACAATAATTGGTTAAAGTATGTTAATCTGTGTGGTTGTGCTTCTATTTTTAGGGTTACAGTTGGTTTGTGATGCTGGGAGGATTGGATTGTTGGAGCTAGTGTCCTCCACAATTAGTGTGATAACAGCTAAGGTTCACAGGGTATACTTTGTATTATAATCAGTTGATTAACGTTTATCGATAACAGTTGGCTTGCTAGATAAGTTTGACGTTATTGTCATACAGAAGGCGGTGATCAACTGATCCCTAAAAGTCACACCTAAATGATGTGTTTGAGAAATGTGATTATTTGAGAAAATAATCATATTGATGCCTTATTAAATGACTAAAAAGTTAGTCGATGTTTTTGACTAAAAGGTTAGTCAATGTGATGATGATACGATTATTTAATAACGATTAAATAATGTTAGCTGGTAATTGAATATAAAATGTTATATTTAATCAATGTATATAATGTTGGTCTAAACTAAATGTAAACTGTTATATTTAAGTTGGCGGATATGTATTACACGATATTATTATAGTGTATTGGTCCGGCATTACTCGGTTTATGTGACGGTCCATTACTAGTAATAATTAGAATACATATTGCATTATGTATATATAAAAATGAGATGCTAACTACCTAATAGAGGTTGAATTAAATAAGGAAATTAGGTTTTTTCCTTCTCTCCTCTTGATCTCACGGCACATATAGGGAGAAAAATAAGTTTTTCTATCAACCCTAATTGACTCCAAAAGTGACGGCACACACAAGTGAAGAAGAGAAGAAAAATTCGGATTTTGATCTCTCTCTTTCATCTTCATATTCATCATCATTTAAACACACAAAATTAGAAGTAATTTTTGGGTATTCGTTCTAGCACGACGAAGGCATTTCTTGAACCATCTTGGGTGTATCGATTAGGAGAATACCTACTTTGGTATTTGTTCTTAGGCCTTTTACTAGGACCGAAGGTTATTTCTTAATCTCTTGTTTATATTATGCAATTTCATTTATGACGAGAAATTCATATAGTTATAATTTCATTATAATCCGAAAATGTTAAAGGGAAGTATACCGATATTTCCCACAAGTGGTATCAGAGCCTTGGGCTATGAAATTATTTTATATGTCTTTTTCATCAAATGATTAGTATAATTTTAAAAACCGAGAAAAAAAAATTAAAGTTGCTGCAATTTTTTTTCCCCCTGCCGAGTATTTTTTTCCAGCCGGAAATTTTTTTTTCTTGGGCCGAGTGTTTTTTTTTTAGGGTTCCTTTTTGATTCATAAATGTTGTTGTTTTAATATGTTAAGATAATAATATAATGAATTAGTTGATATTTTTATTTAATGACGATTAAATTGAAATGTAAAAGGAATTTGTTTGGATGTTAAAGAACATTCATTGTGCTAAATTTTTCGATATGAATATACATAACAATTATGATTAGTTGAGTATTTTGATAATCGATTAATCATGATTTGGATATTCATCTTAAAAGGTTAATTTGAATCATCTAGTTTGTATCAATGTTTAATAATGATTAGATGTTGAATGTTTGTACCGATCTAGTTTTATTAGCATGATCAAATTAAAAGGATTACTTTGTTTTTGTTTTGTTTTTCTTAAAAACCGAAAAAAAAAACAAATTTTTTGTATCTGCTAATGTTCACGGGTACTGTTCATCCGTGAATAGTGAAAAAAAAAAATTTAATTTTAATTTTTGTTAATTGCATTATAAAGATAATGTATGTTGATTATTGTTGTGAAAAAGTTCACAATGATAGATACCCTATTATTTTAAAAAGGTTTAAAATAATGTTGAATTTAATTTATGTTATACCCGATAATATGAATTAAATTGGATTATGGTTGATTAAAATTGTTGTGTGCAATTAAGGAATTGTCACATAATTTTGATCATTTTTAAGGTGGTTTGGATAAATTAATCATCATAATTAATGAATTATGTCTTGAAGGTTTAATTTATTTTGTTGATGCATTTTATTTTGTTGAATGAATGAATGAATGGATGAATGGATTATTTTGGTATTTTTACAAGAGGTTGTAATTTGTATTGCTTAGTGTGGCCTTAGTAGATTGTGTTATCGTAATGATGGTAACATGGTCTTTGATATATTTTGAGATCTCGAATCTCCCCTTTGTAATTTTTAATTATAGTTTTTAAATTAGAATGTAAATAGGTTTATATTTGGTAATTTTAAAAATTGTATTTTTGAGAAGACCAAAGATGGAGATCGGATAGCTCACTCCCGCAACATGGACAAAGATGGAACATCAAGTCAAGCTTCTAGGGTCCATAAGGATGGATTCCAAAGTGTAATGTTTGTTCTATTTTGATAGGATAGGCCACACTAGGACTTTGTACTTTATTTTTCATTTTTTCGTTCTTATTGTTTTACTTTTGCATGATAGTTATTGCATCATATTCCGCCTAAACCAAACCACCCACTACTTAATTGCATGAAAATTGACTCATATAGACTGTATGTTAATTATCATGGACATCCAGATGTCACTCACAATTCTAAAAGCTATCATCTTAAATTATTCATTCTCAAAATGCTAGATCATTCGTTCACTTAAATGAATAAAATTAAAGCTGATGGACCTTCCTCTAAAACTTAAAATTGAGATTAGTCTTTATAGGGAAAACTGCTATGAATCCCTTCTTCGTCGGTAGGCATATAGGACCTTACTCTCCATATGACCCCTTCTACGTTGGGTAAGTAGTATGTGTTGACCTTTTTACTTCAACATTATAGTACGAGTAATATCTCGTGATTATGATGGACTAAAGATAGAATTTACATAAATTTATCGACCAGGAATTCTAAAAGTAGAATTAGCCAAGAAGTTGGCTTATCAATTTACAGAAATTGAGTCTTGGATCATTTATATAATACTTGAGGGAGGTCAATTGTATAAATGCAAGAGTCTTCGCATTAATCGGTTTTGCATTAGACTTAATTAAAACGATGAAAATGCTTATTATGTTTTATCTCCTTTCTCGCAGTGTAGCATTCATTTATATCGATAAAACTGTTATAACAAATGACTGGACATACTGATGCCCCTATGCCAAGTTGAAACACCAAACTAGGGGCTAAGACAAGAATAGAAAACACACAACACAAGACAAGGGCAAGATAGATAAAACCCTGTATTCAGGACTACCAAGACAAGCACAGATAGTTCTAAATGCAGTGAATCCCAAGCTAAACTCACCCACTAAGACAAGCACAAGTGAATGACCCTAACTCAGGCCAACAAACTAAGACTAGCACAAGTTTGTTGAGGGTTGAGAGCTAACCAAGGCTGGCACAGGTTAACAAAGAAAGAGCGAAAACTCTGGTTTTTATCATTCAGCATTCTGAGTTTCTTTCAAGGCAAAAGGCTCTTTATATAGAGCATTACAAAAGATCCTCACCATCCAACATAAGACTACATCTAAGGGCTTAAAGGACCCTTGAAATAACAACAAATGAGATACAAAAGTCTACTAGTAAGACGAGCAAAAACAGACTGCAACAACTTCAGAAAAAAGCAACTGAAAAGTAAGTTTGTCTCCTTTCCTGAAATGGCATTGTTTGAGCAGTTTTCTTTGGGGTTGTTTTGGCTGTCTGGTGCTTCAAATGGAACCTTGAGAGGGACTTCTAAGCTCCTTCCAACGTCCTTATTAATACTCCTAAGGGTCACACAAAAGTAAGATGCCTTTGTTCATCCATTGGTCTTGAAACCAGCCTGGCTCTCAAAGTGACTGATTAACTTGTGGGCTGTTTTACTTGAACTTCCAAGGATAATTTGGAAAACTTATCCTGGACTTTTTTGTAGCTAAGGACCTCAACTAGATGGGAAAAGAAGTTGGAGCCCTTGCTTGGACAATTGCTGTAGGATATGTGGCCTGGAACTGGTACTTGTGTCTGTGGAATCCTTCTGGCTGTTGTTGATTTGGGACCTTGTTACTCTGGTTGGCATGGCTTGTGTAGATGTTGTTGTTGCTTGATCATGAGCCTTTGATGGTGTCATAACTTGATTGTGTGTTGCTTGGACATGGTTACCTTTTGTTGCTTTTGAAAACTTAGTTGTTTGGACTTGATCTGCCTTAGACTGAACATGGGTGTCTTTGTTGGTTGTTGTCTGAACTGGATTGCCAAATGAGGTTGCTCCCCTAGCTCCTGCTTCATCCTCCCCAGGTTGGAAAGATTTGAGCATCAAATCTCCAGGGTTCTCTTCTTCACTGTCATAGTAGGGGCTAAGGTCTCCTATGTTAAATGTGCCATGAACTCCATATTCTCCTGGCAAATCCACCTTGTAAGCATTGGCTCCCACCTTTTCTCTGACTTCAAAAGGGCCTTCTGCTCTAGGCATAAGTTTGTTCTTTCTTTTGCTTGGGAACCTTTCCTTTCTGAGGTGTAACCACACCAGGTCACCTGCTTGAAACTCCTTCTTTCCTCTTGGCACCTTGGCTTTGATTTTGTACTGCTCATTAGTCTTCTCTATGTTTCTCTTAACCTGTTCATGCAACCTGAGCATTTGTTCCACCCTTTTCTTGGCATCATAGTTCAGTATCTCTTTAGGCACATTGGATAGCTCCATAGGCATGAGTGGGTTGCTGCCATAGACCACCTCAAAGGGACTGTGGCCAGTACTTGATGAAGGGGCCCTGTTGAAGGCAAATTCTGCTTGGGCTAGTTTGAGATCCCAATCTCCTAGTGACTTCTTCACAATGCACCTCAGTATTCTCCCTAGGGTTTTGTTGGTGATTTCTGTCTGACCATCAGTTTGAGGATGGTGGGATGTACTAAAAAGCAGCCTGGTGTCTAGGAGCTTCCACAGGGTCTTCCAGAAGTAACTCATAAACTTTGTATCCCTGTCTGAAACAATTGATCTAGGCACTCCATGTAGTTTGACTACTTCTTTGAAGTAAAGCTCAGCAACCCCTGAGGCATCCTCAGTCTTCTTACATGGCACAAAGTGAGCCATTTTGCTAAATCTGTCAACCACAACCATGATGGAATCCTTTCCCCTAGGAGTCTTGGGCAGAGCCACAATGAAATCCATGCTGATGTCTTCCCAAGGTTTGTCAGGTACAGGCAGTGGAGTGTAAGGTCCTGCTTGGAAAGAACTCTTTGCCTTTTGGCAAGTAGAACACCTCCTAAGAATAGCTTGAACATCCCCTTCCATCCTAGGCCAGTAAAACTGATCTTGCAGGATATCCATGGTCTTCTGCACCCCAAAATGTCCTGCTAGCCCATTAGAGTGGACTTCCCTCACCAATAGGTCCCTGTATGAGCCCCTAGAGACACACAATTTGTTCCCCTTAAACATGTAACCTTCCTGCAGCTGATACTTGGTCTCTTTTACTCTAGGACTGTTCTGCAGGGTTAACCAATCCTCCATGAAATCAGGATCATCCTGGTACAGCTCCTTCATAAACTCAAAGCCTAGCACCCTTTGTTGGATTGTCACCAACATAGAATGTCTCCTAGACAAGGCATCTGCTACCACATTTGACTTACCTTCCTTGTATTTGCTTGAGAAGTTGAAGGACTGAAGGTATTCAACCCATTTTGCATGCCTTGCACTGAGCTTGTGTTGGCCATTTATGTATTTCAAGGCCTCATGATCAGAGTGAAGTACAAAAGGCTTGGGTTTAAGATAATGGCTCCAGTACATGAGGGCTCTCACCAAGGCATAAAACTCCTTGTCATATGTGGAGTAATTGAGCTTAGCCCATTGAGCTTCTCACTGAAGAAGGCCACAGGATTCCTTCCTTGGATGAGTACTGCTCCAATCCCTACCCCACTTGCATCACACTCTACTTCGAATAGCTGATCAAAATCAGGTAGAGCTAGTATAGGTGCCTCACAAAGCTTCTTTTTTATGAGCTCAAAGGCTGCTTGTGCCTGTTCAGTCCACTTGAACTCACCCTTCTTCATCCCTTCTGTTACAGGCACCATGATAGTGCTGAATCCCTGTATGAACCTCCTATAGAAGGAGGCTAGGCCATGAAAACCCCTAACCTCAGTGATGTTCTTGGGAATAGGCCAAGACTTGATGGCTGCAATCTTCTCCTGATCCACAGATATGCCCTTGGCAGAGATGACATACCCCAAGAATTTAACCTCCTCAGCCATGAAAGTACACTTCTCCATTTTCCCAAAGAGCTTATGCTCTCTCAGTTTCAGAAACAACAACTTTAGATGGTTCAGATGTTCAGATTTGCCCTTACTATAGACCAGGATATCATCAAAGGACACCACAATGAACTGACCTATGAAAGGCCTTAAGACTTCAGTCATAAGTCTCATGAATGTACTAGGGGCATTGGAGAGACCAAATGGCATCACCAGCCATTCATAGAGCCCATGCGTGGTTTTAAATGCTGTTTTCCACTCATCCCCCTCCCTGATTCTCACCTGGTGGTAACCTTGCCTAAGATCTATCTTGGAGAATAGACTGGCTCCACTTAACTCATCCAACATGTCGTCCAGCCTTGGGATGGGGAACCTGTACTTGACATTGTTAATGGCCCTGCTGTCAATACACATTCTCCATGAACCATCCTTCTTAGGAACTAGGAGGGCAGGCACTGCACAAGGACTCAAAGATTCCCTGACAAATCCTTTTGACATCAGCTCCTCCACCTGCCTTTGCAACTCTTGGGTGGATTTGGGGTCACTCCTGTATGCTGGCCTGTTAGGTAGCATGGCACCTGGAATGAGGTCTATCTGGTGCTCTATGCCCCTTAGGGGGGGGAGTCCTGATGGTAGTTCTTCTGGAAATACATCCTCATGCTCACTGATCAGCTCCTTTACCTCTGGGGGCACCTCAACTGGTTCCTCAACCTGTTTGGATAAGAGGAAATATACAGGTTGTTCTTGTTCCACCTCTCTGAGCATGGCTGCCTCTGTGAGGAAAAGAACCTCCTTGGATCCCCTGGTACTAGGACTACCATAGTCCCTAGTGTTTGGGGGTAAAGGTGTCAGGACTATCCTTTGATTCCCATGTCTAAAAGTGTACACATTGCTCTTCCCTTTATGCAAGGCATCTTTATCAAACTCCCATGGTCTGCCCAGCAGTAAATGGCATGCATCCATAGGCACTACATCACAAGTCACCTCATCCTTGTAGGTGCCTCCAATAGAGAAGGACACTAAACATTGTTGATCAACCCTTACTTCAACACCCTTGTTCAGCCATCTGAGTTTGTAAGGGTTGGGGTGGGGTTTGGTCTCCAAGTCAAGCTTGTTAACCAAGGTAACTGAGGCCACATTGGTGCAACTTCCCCCATCTATGATCACATTACAAACCCTCCCTTGAATAGTACACTTGCTCCTAAAGATTAGAGATCTCTGGTCTTCTTCTAGGGGTTGATGCTGAGAGTGCATAACCCTCCAAAGAACAAGGTTGTGACCAGTGTCTGGTGGGGCTACTACCAAAGGGGCATCACCTTCCTCTTCCTGTTCTCCTGTTCCCTCCTCCTGCTCATACTCAATGAGCCCTTCCTTCTCCCATTCCATGACTTCCACTGCTGTCAAGGCTCTTCTTGAGGGCCAGTCTCTCTTAAAGTGGCCATAACCTTGACATTGATAACATTTTCTCTTCTCTTCTGAAGGGGTGAGGGTAGGTTGCTGACTTACAGGTGCCTTACCCTTGTCCAAGGGGTTCCTATTAAAAGTTATGGGAGTCCTAGGACCCTCCCCAATTCTGACCCCAACATAAGGTTTAGTTATAGCAGGTTTGGTGAAAGACTTGGTTGTTTCCTTCCCTATTTTCTCAACCCTAAGGGATAGGTTAACCACATCCTCAAAGGACCATAGGGGCTGCATTCTAACCTTGTTAGCAATGCCTGGGCTTAGGCCTTCTAGGAATCTAGCAATCCTTTGTTCAGGTTTCTCAGTGATGTCACATTGAAGGGTAAGCTGCTCAAACTCTCTCAGATAAGACTCAACCGATTTTTCATTTTGTTTTAGTTTAGACAGCTTGATGAACAAATCCTGAGTATAATCCTTAGCAACAAACTTGTTCAACATTTTTTTCTTCAACTTAGACCAGGATTTGATGGGTTCCTTACCCTGCCTAGCCCTTAGACTCTTCATGGTTTCATACCACAGGGAAGCATACCCTTTCAATTTCAGAATAGCTACTTTAAAGGCTTTAGCATCATTGTATCCTTTGTATTCACAGACTCTCTCTATATCCCTAAGCCATTCTAACAAATCATCAGGATTTAAGCTACCAGAAAACTCAGGAATGTCTACCTTGAGGTGTTTATCAGTGAGGCCATGCCCTGAAGCTCTGCTCCTTGTGGATTCATCTGAGGCTGAAGGTTCCTCCTCTTCAGGTGGTCTGACCCTGCCTCCTGGTGGACCTAGGCCTCTCCCACGCCCTCTGCCTCTTCCTCCAGCAAATATTTGGTTGCCTATCACCTGATCCAAGGCTCTGGTTAGGGTGGTTACAACCCCAGCCAGGTCCTCCATCCTTGCTTCTACTCCTGCCAATCTCTCTTCACTCATTGGGCTATTTTTGTAGTTTTTAATGTAGTTTGGTTAAATGAACTCACAGTAGAAATAAACCTTAGCTCTGATAACCAATTTGAAACACCAAACTAGGGGCTAAGACAAGAATAGAAAACACACAACACAAGACAAGGACAAGATAGATAAAACCCTGTATTCAGGACTACCAAGACAAGCACAGATAGTTCTAAATGCAGTGAATCCCAAGCTAAACTCACCCACTAAGACAAGCACAAGTGAATAA
>JAIUZE010071907.1:0-11563 GCA_022085475.1 Heliosperma pusillum | reverse complement strand
AGACTTAAGTTTTTAAAATAGAATTTTATTGTTTCGAGTCGTATTTTGAAATTACGCGTTCGTATTTGGAATTTCTGAGAGATTTCATGAAAAGACCGTTTTTAGTCATCTTTGACTTTTCTTGACTTTTAAGTCGTCTTTGACTTTTCCTTGACTTTTAAAGTCATCATTGACTTTTTCTCGACTTTTAAGTCGTCATAAACTTTTCTGGACTTTTAAGTCATTTCTGACTTTTCTCGACTTTTCAGTCAACTTTGACTTCCGTTGACTTTTCCCGACTCGCCTCATAAGTTTGAAGACCGAAATTTTATTTAAAAAATAATATTTTTGATTTATTTTTATAAAGATTTATTAAGATTTATCATAATTTAATATAATTATTTTGAATTGATTCGGAATTTAAAGAATAACTTTTACGGTTTTTAACCGAACATCATTTAACTATTCCCGACTCATCGTAAATCCCGTAACAAACTCGAAACTCGACTTTGGCATGAGTCACGCGCCCATGTCATCGTTTTCCACTCACTTGAGATATTTTAATTCTTTCGATTAAACTAATACAAATATCGTAGATATTTGTTACTTTATCAATCCGTCAACGGAGATTTCGCAAATCGAGAAAAAATCAGACCCGGTTCTTGCCAATTCTACACGGCTCATTCACCCTCTAATAGGGCTTGATATTTTCATTACTTTTGATTACAATATCATAATATCTAGATATTTATTAACTTTATCGATCAGTTAACGAAAATTACGCAAAACGCTCGAAATCAGGTCCGTCTTCTCACCATCCCACACGGCTCCTAAGTCCTCTAATAGGACTAGATATTTGTCTTTCTTTTGATTATTAATAGCATAATATCATGATATTTAGTTTAATTAACTTTATCGTTAATTATATTTAATCGTTTACCGTAAAATAATTATTAAACGCGAGTCAATTACGTAACAACAATTTCAAAACCCGACATCCAATTTTGCCTATAATTACACGGCTCCCTCACCCTTCACTACTCACTAAAAACTTTTCATTTTTCAACAAATCAAATTAAGATCAAAATATCACTTTCTTTAATCGTTCTTCGTGTTCTTCGTCGTTCATCATTTGTTCTTCATCGTTCTTGAGCAAAACCTTCATAAAATCTTCATTTCTTAATTAAATCCGTCTTAACTTATATTTCTAGACTCTCCTCTTCGCTCCTCATCTTCACGTACGGTTTAATTTCAATTCCGTCTAGATCGTTTTCAACACTTTAATTATGAGAAATTAAGTTTTAAGTTCTAATAATGTTTTCTTGTCTTTTCTTATAGGGGAAGATTTTGAAGACGAGTTTGGAGACTCGTATATTTTGAGTGAAGATTAGTAGAAGGGTTTCTTATTATATACTTCTTATTATTTTGGTGCTAAGTGGTTTTGCTAGCTAAGGTAACGATTCCGATTTACTCGACGAAATAATGTCACATAGCCTTTAGTTTTGGTTTAAGTTATGGGTATTTATGATTTTAGTTAGTAACATAGCCTTTAGCTTTGTTTCTTTAGTTTTGGTTCATCCTTTTATTTGGTTCATGTTATTATGATTTAGGGATTTTTGGTAGTAACATGATAAGTAGTGGTTTTTAGCATGTTGTATGAATTTATAATATGTTTAGTGTTCTTGATGAATTTTTATGATTTTCCATAAGTTATGATTTTTATGTTGTGTAGGAAATTTATAATATGTTTAGTGTTCTTGATGAATTTTGATGATTTTTCATAAGTTATGATTTTATGTTGTGTAGGAAATTTTAATATGTTTAGTGCTCTTGAGGAATTTGGATGAATTATTTTTAATCATGATTTTTGTATGATGGTTGTTAAAAATGGTAGTTTGATAATTAAAACATGTTGGAATTAATTTGGTGTTGTTTGTGGTGTGAACCGTGGGGGGGGGGGCTGTGAACCGGACCAAACCAGCCGGTCCAGGACGGTTCAGACCCGGTCTGGGTTGGTCTATGGTGGGTCC
The DNA here is from genome assembly GCA_022085475.1 of Heliosperma pusillum. Classification (NCBI taxonomy): domain Eukaryota; kingdom Viridiplantae; phylum Streptophyta; class Magnoliopsida; order Caryophyllales; family Caryophyllaceae; genus Heliosperma; species Heliosperma pusillum. The sequence goes on along the minus strand of JAIUZE010071907.1, from coordinate 9,554 downwards.
GGGTTTTGGTCATTGGGTTAGGTCGATGTTTGATTGTTTAATTGTTGTTTTGACGGGTTTTAAATATGTTAAGCATGCGGGAAAATATTAGAAATCGGTTTTAGAAATTTTAATCAAAACAGCCCATTTTAGCCCAAATCAGCCGTGGGCCCAGTCCAGGCCCATGTGGGGTCCGACCCAACTCAGCCCGTGGGTCCCACTTTGGGACTTGTGACGGTTTTTGAGTTATCGTCATTTTTATCGTGTTTTGTAATATTTAGCAAGTGGGAAATATTAATAAGTAAAATATTTAATTAAAAAGGTTTTTCATAAAATTATTATTTCTCACATGGTAGAAATTATAAGACGAGATCGTAGTTTATTTTGATATCCTTTAAGTCAAGCGGGGTTTTACGTAAGATTTAATAATTCACATGTTAGAAGTTTTTAATAAAATAACATGTAATGAATATGTTGATTTTATGTCTATGTGATAAAGACTCTGTTTCTAGCCGGTTTGATCCAACGGGTTTGGTCAAACTAAGATCTAGTCAGCCCCGATTTGACTGATGACCCGTCGCGGGACTCGGGTCGGGGATTTGTCTTCATGTATGGGTGTATTTAATTAATGAATTAGCCTTAATAGATATGAGGCGATATGATATATGATTTTATTGATATGCAATTAGTCACATGATAGGATGTTTTCCTGTGACTGTTTAATTATATGGTTGGTGTCGTGTTGACTAAGTACCCATAGAGAATTATGAGTATATGGCGTCTTGACCATTCTAATTCTAAATGAGTATCTTGGACCATGACATTGATAGGCTATACTATCTTTAACGAGCATACGGAGTTTGTCGCTTGATAGCTTTTGTGTCTCGGCTTGGTGGGTTTATATCCAAGTCGGGGCATGGCTGCCTTATCCGTTTTGGGACTGGAGCAAGCTTAAGTACTAGCCATCTCTGCTTAGGGGGTCGCCTAGTAGAGTTTCTCATAGACGGTTATGTCATGGGACGGGGAATGGAATAGTTGTTGTCGCTAGGTCTGATCAGTCTAGGACTAGGATGTTTTCCTACTGTTGAGTATAGCCTTCGAGTTACAAGAAGTCGCTATCTACGGTATTAATAAGAACTTATGCCTGTTTGTAGAGGTATTGGTCTTTCATGTATGTATGATTCTATGAGTTCTAGAAGGTGAGATGCAAGCCGGATAGGATTGATAGAGTTTGGATTAACGGTTGTTAACTGATTCACATGATTACGTGTTGATTAGGGTTTGAGTGTATCAGGGCCATGTTACTTGGTAACCGCTGAGCCAGCATACCAGCTTCCCTACCTCGAGTTATATTTTATTATCGAATTCACATGATAGCGTTCATATGATAGGTTATATGTTAGTTAATTGTTTCGTAACATGAAAAGCATATCATATATGTTAAGGTTTTGTATTTTCAATATACATTGCTTTTATGTTATTCATGTTTAATTAAACTCGACATTTCGTGGCTGGGAGAACTCGGAGTTACTCCCCACTGACTGTGGCTTCCGTGTTTATATTTAATGCGGTCGAACAGGTGGTGATGCCTATTTGGGGTACATTGACGAGCTAGCGAGCGAAGTATTTACCTTGGACCTATATTCGGTTCTTAGATTGTATATTATTATACACTCTTTTATTTCCGTATTTATACGGGAGATATGTCTCCGTCTTGTATATTTCTTTTGTAAAATATTATTTCCGTTTTGTAATGACCCTTTTTATTTTATGACACCTTTGTATTGTACTTTCATCCTTTATCTAGTTTAAATTATTTTTTTTCTTTCCGCAAATTTGAGGGTTGTTGTCACAGTTGGTATCAGAGCTATTTTGCTCCCGACGCACGTTTGTGTACCCTTGTATAAATAACTTGAACTTAATAAAATAATAAACTTGTGAGATAGAATGGTAGGATGGGTAGATTAGGATTTATGTTGTAGTCTCTTTGTGCTTGCTAAATGATAAGTACTAATCTGTGTTTTCTTTTGCAAGATGCCTACGAAAATCGACAACACGATCTTAGCAGCTCTTACTGTTATTATTCAAAATCAGCAAAATCAACAAGCAAATCCTATTCCTGACCGTGAGAGACACGGAAGTTGTACATGGGTGGCTTCCCAACTATCTAGGAACCAAGCCAAAACCTATGATGGTGAAGGGGATCCCGTCAAACTTTCTGAATGGATTCGAGAAATGGAGAAGAACTTTTCTCTTTATGATGTTCTTGAAGCTGATAAAGTCCGTCTGGCTTCCCATTTCTTAGTGAAGGAAGCTGATCAGTGGTGGTCACTTACTGGCCCTACTTCTAAGTTAGAACCAGATTTTGGGTGGACTCGTTTCCGTGAACTATTGGAGGCGAGGTTCTACCCGGATGAATTGAGACAGCAGAAACTGAAAGAATTCATGGACTTCAAACAAGGAGTTCTCTCAGTTCAGAAGTTCACAACCAAGTTCAACGAGTTGGCTCATTATGCCACTCGGCTTATTTCAAGGGAGGAAGACAAGGCCTTCTTTTACCTAGGAAAGCTTTCTCCTGAGGTGAAGGGCAAGATCAGTAGGGGTGCTACTTCCTTTGTCTCTATTTACAATGATGCCATATGGGCAGAGAGTTCTATTCGGGAGATTGCCGACGAGGCTCGTTCCTCGTATGTTGCTCCTAATTCTTATGGCAAGAGACCATTATATTCTACTTCTCGACCTTCCTTTTCTTCCTCTTTTCCAAACAAGAGGAGAAACTTTCAGAGTGGACAAGCAAATCAGAGAAACCGTCCATTCGTTCCGAGCAACAACAACGATCTTAAGGGTCGTATTTGTTTTTGGTGCAAGATGCCTAGGCATCCCGGTATGGGCTGTTTCAACCAGCCAATTGTGTGCTATGCTTGTCAGAAACCGGGACACCAGGCTAATGTATGTCCTGATAGGAAGAAGATAGCTTCTACACCAGCTCTTTCTGGGAGACCGAAGGGTCGAATTTTCATCCTGAGCCGCGCAGAGGCCGATGCTCAACCAGACATTGTGACTGGTATGTTTTCAATTTAAGAAATACCGTGTTTAAATTATACGGGAACGTCTTTGTCTTTTAGTGCAATGAGACTATCCGATAAAATACCTCTCAAAGCTTCAGTTGGAGAAAGTACTCCTATATCTTTACCGTCCGGAAATGTGTTTTCATGCTCTTATCTTCATTCGGACATTTCTATATCAATAACGGATCTACTTTTCCGGCTAATATCTTTCTTTCTTTCCTCTTTCTATTCGATTTATTCTTTCGAATATTCCGTTCCTTATATGGATTATCATTTCTCTTAGATAGATTACTATAAGCTTTAGTTAGAAATTTTAGGCATAGATAATAGAGTTATTACTTTTACTATGAAATTTTTGAACTAAAAGCTTTTGGAAATGTTTTATGATTTCAAGTATTTTACCATCAAGGAGTGTTGAGACTTGGTTATTGGAGACGTTCGATAACTAGTTTTCTCATTTATTGATGCGAAAATGTATCTTTTAAAGTCTTTGACTTGGAACGTCGATGTTCTTAAACTGCAGATGAGAACCTTCCGTTCCATTGATAAGACCCAGTATTTTTATTACAAGTATATTTTTAACAGTTTCGAAATAGACCTACATATATGTTACTTTCCTTCTTCTAAGTTTCGAGGACGAAACTTTTTAAAAGGAGGGGTGATTGTAACAACCCGAAAAGTACCCAATTTTTCTAGTAAAAATATTTACTAACACTTTTCAGCAGACTTAAGTTTTTAAAATAGAATTTATTGTTTCGAGTCGTATTTTGAAATTCCGAGTTCGTATTTGGAATTTCTGAGAGATTTCATGAAAATCCCGTTTTTAGTCATCTTTGACTTTTCTTGACTTTTAAGTCGTCTTTGACTTTTCTTGACTTTTTAAAGTCGTCATTGACTTTTCTTGACTTTTAAGTCGTCATAAACTTTTCTTGACTTTTAAGTCATCTTTGACTTTTCTTGACTTTTAAGTCGACTTTGACTTTCGTTGACTTTTCCCGACTCGCCTCATAAGTTTGAAGACCGAAATTTTATTTAAAAAAATAATATTTTTGATTTATTTTTATTTAGATTTATTAAGATTTATCATAATTTAATATAATTATTTTGAATTTATTCGGAATTTAAAGAATAACTTTTACGGTTTTAACCGAACGTCATTTAACTATTCCCGAGTCATCTCAAATCCCGAAACAAACCCGAAACCCGACTTTGGCATGAGTCACCCGCCCATGTCATCTTTTTCCACTCACCTTAAGATCTTTTCATTTATTTGATTAAACTAATAATAATATCTAGATATTTATTAACTTTATCGATCAGTTAACGAAAATTACGCAAAACGCTCGAAATCAGACCCGGTTCTTGCCTATTCCACACGGCTCTTCCACCCTCTAATAGGGCTTGATATTTTCATTTCTTTTGATTATATAACATAATATCTTGATATTTAATTTAATTAACTTAATATATATTTATATCTAATCAAGTACCGTAATATAATTATTAAACCCGAGTCAATTCCGTAACAACAATTTCAAAACCCGACTCCATACTCCCTCTATATTTACACGGCTCCCTCACCCTCCATTACTCACTAACAACTTTTCATTTTACAACAAATCAACTTAAGATCAAATTAATCGTTCTTCATCGTTCTTGAACGTTCTTCGTCGTTCTTCATTTGTTCTTCGTCGTTCTTGAGCAAAATCATCATAAAACCTTCATTTCTTAATTAAATCCGTCCTAACTTATATTTCTAGAATCTCCTCTCGCTCTCCATCTTCAAGTACGGTTTAATTTCAAATCCGACAAAATCGTTTTCAAATTTAATTATGGAAAATCAAGTTTAAATTCTAATCATGTTTTTCTTGTCATTTCTTATAGGGGAAGATTTTGAAGACGAGTTTGGTGACTCGTATATTTTAGGAGAATATTAGAAGACGGGTTTCTTATTTTTCTTTAGTTCTTATTTTGGGTGCTAATTGATTTTCTAGCTAAGGTAACGATTCCGAGTTACTCGACGAATTAATGTTACATAGCTTTTGTTTCTTTTGTTTTTGGTTCATCTTTTGTTTTAGTTCATATTGTTGTTACTTATGATTTTAGTAGTAACATGATAAGTAGTATGATTTTTTATGTTGTATGGAATTTTTAATATGTTTAGTGTTCTTGATGAATTTGATGATTGGTTCATAATCATGATTATTGTATGGATGATTGTTAAAATGGTTGTTTGTTAATTAAAAACATGTTAGAATTAATTTAGAATGGATGTTGGTGTTGGGCCGGGTAGGGGCTGTTTAGAGGGCTGGAGGGCTGGAAACTGGTCCAAACCAGGCCGGTTCAGACCCGGTCCAGCCCGGTCTGGTTGGTCCGTGTTTGGTCCTTGTGGGTTGTGTCGATGTTTGATTGTTTTGTTGTTGTTTTGACGGGTTTTAAATATGTTAAAGCATGCGGGAAATATTAAGAAACGAGTTTAAAAGTGTCGTCTCAAAACAGGCCCAAACCAGGCCCGTGGGCCCAGTCCAGGCCCGTGTCAAGTCGGCCCAAATCAGCCCATGAGTTCTCTTCCTTGGTCTTGTGACGGTTTTTGAGTTATTGCCATTTTATCGTGGTTTGTAATATTTAGCAAGTGGGAAATATTAATAAGTAAAATATTTAATTAAAAAGGTTTTTATAAAATTATTATTTCTCACATGTTAGAAATTATAATACGAGACCGTAGTTTAATTTGAGATCCTTTAAGTCAAGCGGGTCTTTGGTATGATATAATAATTCACATGTTAGAAGTTGGAATAAATAACATGAATGGAATATGATGATTCTTGTTCAAGCCGAGATGGTAAAGACTCTGTTTCTAGCCGGTTTGACCAAACGGGTTTGGTCAAACTAAGATCTAGTCAGCCCCTTTTTGACTGATGACCCGTCGCGGGACTCGGGTCGGGGATTTGTCTTCAAGTAAGGTTGTATTTAATTAATGAATTAGCCTTAGTAGATATGAGGCGATATGATAGTTGAATATGATTTATATGCAATTAGTCACATGATAGGAAGTTTTTCCCGTGACTGTTTGATTATAGGGTTGGTGTCAGTGTTTACTAAGTACCCATAGAGAATTATGAGTATATGGCGTCTTGACCATTCTAATTCTAAATGAGTATCTGGACCATGACATTTGATAGGCCTTACTATCTTAATTAAACGAGTAATGGAGTTTACAGCTTGATATGCTTTTTGTGTTCCCCCCGGCTTGGTGGATCTCCAAGTCGAGGCATGGCTGCCTTATTGCTTCCACTTTGGGAATGGAGCCAGCTTTAGTACTAGCCAACCCTTTGGTGGATCTCCTTATGGGTACTCATGTGATTGTATCATGGGTCTTGGATGCGATGGATCTTCGCATTTCTCTAGGTCTGCGCAGTCTAGGTTTAGGGTAGAGTGGTATCTTGGCCATGTTATTAGGGTAACCTCTGAGCTAAGATATGTGCTTTGGATCTGGGCCATGTTATTAGGGTAACCGCTGAGCCTAGATGTGTGCTTTGTATTTGGGCCATGTTATTAGGGTAACCGCTGAGCCTAAATATAGAAGTATATCCTACCTCGTGGTATAGACTAGAGTTACAGAAGTCTTCTATTGACTGTGCTAAGAACTTGTGCCTGTTTCTAGACGGATTGGTCTTTCATGTTTGATGATTCTATGAGTTTTAGAAGGTGAGATGCAAGCCGGCTAAGATTGATAGAGTTTGGATTACCGATTGTTAAATGATTCACATGATTACGTGTTGATTAGGGTTTGAGTGTATCATGGCCATGTTACAGGGTAACCTCTGAGCTAGCATACCAGCTTCCCTACCTCGTGTTATAGTTTATTATCGGATTCACATGATAGCTTTCATATGATAGGTTATATGTTAGTTAATTGTTTCATAACATGAAAAGCATATCATATATGTTAAGGTTTTGTATTTTCAATATACATTGCTTTTATGTTATTCATGTTTATTAAACTCGACATTTCGTGGCTGGGAGAACTCGGAGTTACTCCCCACTGACTGTGGCTTCCGTGTTTATATTTAATGCGGTCGAACAGGTGGTGATGCATATTTGGGTACATTGACGAGCTAGCGAGCGAAGTATTTACCTTGGACCTATATTCGGTTCTTAGATTGTATATTATTATACACTCTTTTATTTCCGTATTTATACGGGAGATATGTCTCCCGTCTTGTATAACTCTTATGTATAATATTATTTTCCTTTTGTTATGAACCTTTTTATTTATGACACCCTTGTTTATTTATTTAAATTATTTTTTTTCTTTCCGCAAATTTGAGGGTGTCACACGCTGAATAGTTCAAAAACTGATAACTTAGTTCAATTTTTCTTGGGTTTTAAGATCTCAGTCGCTGAATGGTTCAGCGACTGAGAACTGAAATCAATTTTTTTTGTTTTTATGAACTCAGTCGCTGAATAGTTTAGCAACAGATAACTTAGTTCAATTTTTCTTGGGTTTTAAGATCTCAGTCGCTGAACCATTCAGCGACTGAGTTCTTAAAAACCAAAAAAACTTGAACTCAGTTCTCAGTAGTTGAACCATTCAGTAACTAAGATCTTAAAACTAAAAAAAAAATTGAACTCAGTTGTCAGTCGCTGAATGGTTCAACGACTGGTTGAAAAACTTTAAAAAAATAATAAATTTGCTGACGTGGACCTATTCCGGGTAAATAAGTTGGAATGAGCCCTACTTTTGTAAATAAGTGTCATTAAAGCCCTACTTAAGAAAAAAATTTGGTGAAAACCCACAAGGGTGGGCACCTAGGCAAAAATTGGGAAGGTGGCCGAGGACGGAATGAAAACCCGAAAGGGCATTCCGGGCAAAATGAAAAATCGAGTTGCGAGCCACCAATGAGAGGAAAGGAAAAGCTAAGATGAAACCCCGAAAGGGCACCTTAGGCAAAATGAGTGATTTTCAACAACAAAAAAATAGAAAAAGAAAAAGAAAAAAAAAATGATGAGGAGTTTTGGAGGGAAAAGAAAGGAGAAATAAGGAGGAATTTGGAAGGAGGCTAGCTTAGGATTTCTTTTTATTTTTCTTTGAGTCACAAATTTGGTTCCAAATCGGTGGATTTCTCTTGTGGGTTGCTTGGTTGTGCGAATTGTGTAGTTTGGGGCCAACCAAGTAACCATGCTATACACTAGTGGAGTAATAAGGGGGTGATATAAGAAGTGGAGTTTCATGGAGTTTGATGATGAGGGTCATCTCGTTATGCCTTGGGATAAGGCAAAGATGATCATACTACAATCTTGGGAGGTATAAGAAGGGAGGAGTTGAGTCGGAGTAGGTGACATGTCGTGTCTTAGTCTTGAGGGATGATATAAGGAGGGGGAGTGAGAGAAGAGTGCCACAAGATTTGAGTCTTTTTATTTTGTTTTTGTCATTGGTGGTTTGTTTAAGAGGGTGTATAAGAAGGGCGTAGTGAGGGAAGAGAGGTCATTACCTTCACACACACTATGTTGGGCTCGTGTTGTTTGTGCTAATATCGAGTTTTACTCAGGACGATTAAAAGTCCAAGTGTGGGGGTATTTGATAACATCAAATTGAGTCGTGTCATTTAGGGTAATTTAGTTACTTATTAATGTTAATTTATGGGTCTTTAGTACTCCTTTTGTATTAAGTACTTCTCTTAGTCGTTTGTTGTAATTTCATTTAATTAGATTATTTTGAAAGGTGATTGATGTTAAGCATTGAAATGTATGTGACAACCCTCGCGAATGCGGAAATATAAAAACAAACAAGCATGTGAAATATATTGCGGAAATAGGTAGTTTTTTTAAAACTTTTATACATGCAAGTTAAATAAAACGAGGAGTGTCAAAATATTACAAGCTAAGTACGGAAATACAATAAAGAGACGGGGTCTCTTAAAATGTTAGCAAAGAACAAGTGTTTAGCAAAACTAGCTAAAATCGTCTAGAGGTGAAACTTCCAGGGACAACGCCCGCTAGCTCACACCCGAACCCCAAAATATCATAGCCAAAAAGTCATCCAAAGCAAGCAACCTGTTCATCCATGAAAAACATGAACGCCACAGTCAGTGGGGAGTAACTCCGGGTTCTCCCAGCCATATCACATTAAACGTACATAGAATGAAATACAAAAGTAAAGCATGCATATATAGATATCCATGTGAGTTACGATAAGAATAGATAGGCAATCCAATATATAAGGATAAGATCATATGGAAATCAAATCCGAAACCATCATGTTATTCAAAGACTCGGGAAAGACACTCTTAGGCAACCGAATACGCTCACGAGGGCTTGCATCTCACCGTTAGCGGTATAAGATTGATAAGATTGAGACTCGACAGACAAACCAAGTCAAGTCATTCGTCATGCGATGATTACAATAAATCCAACATATTATCATCCATTCACGAACCAAGACATTGACGGTGTCCAATCTTGCAATGACCATGAATAATATCATGAAATCACGCATTCAAGAAC
>JAIUZE010071906.1:0-21670 GCA_022085475.1 Heliosperma pusillum | reverse complement strand
CAAGTCTTCAAGGCATGTACTACAGCTGCTAACTCAAGGTCATGAGTTGGGTAATTCACTTCATGAACCCTGAGTTGTCGAGAAGCATAAGCAATGACTTTTCTATTCTGCATCAAGACACACCCCAAACCATGCTTTGAAGCATCACAATATACATCATAATCCGCTTCATCATCTGGTAAAGTTAAAACCGGTGCGGTAGTCAATCTCTTCTTCAATTCTAAGAAGGCAATTTCACATTCATCGGCCAAATATACTTTGCTTCCTTCTTTAGCAATTGAGTCATCTGGTCGTGTAATTGGAGAAAGAAATCTCACAAAACCGCCGATAATACCCCGATTAAACCAAGGGAAACTACGAATCTCGGACACATTTGCGGATCTTCCAATCCACAACTGCCTCAACTTTTAGCTGGAGCGGCCCATAACACCGTCTTTTGAAATGACATGACCAAGGAAAGATACCTCGGGCAACCAGAATTCACATTTGGAGAACTTAGCATACCACTTTTGGCGTCGAAGAATACCCAAAATGGTTCGAAGGTGATCTGCATGTTCTTCCTCAGATTTCGAAAAGATCAGAATATCATCAATGAATACCACCACACATTTATCGAGGTACTCCCGGAAGGTACGATTCATCTGATCCATGAATATTGCTGGAGCATTAGTCAAACCGAATGGCATCACATTGAATTCGAAATGACCATACCTCGAGCTGAAAGCAGTCTTCGGAATATCTGCTTCCCGAACGGGAATCTGATGATAACCCGATCTAAGATCAATCTTTGAAAAAATAGAAGCACCACGTAACTGGTCCAAGAGATCATTAATACGTGGAAGAGGATATTTGTTTTTGATTGTGACACGGTTCAACTCACGATAATCAATGCACATTTGCATAGAACCGTCTTTCTTTTTGACAAATAGTACGGGCGCACCCCAAGGAGAACCACTAGGCCTTATGAAGCCTTTCTCAATCAAGTCATCAAGTTGGATTCTCAACTCTTTCAACTCGGAAGGCGCCATACGATAAGGAGCTTTAGCAATTGGTCCAGTTCCAGGAACTAGATCAATGGAAAACTCAACATCTCTTTCAGGAGCAATTCCCGGTAATTCATCGGGAAAAATATCAGGATATTCACAAACAATAGGAACATCCTTCAAACAAGGAAGAGAAGAATCAGAAGTAGTCACTACACATAGAAATGCTTGATGACCCTTCTTCAAAACATTCATCATTTTCATAGCTGAGATTAACTTCACACTAGTTTGCTTTCTTCCTCCTTGATAAGAAACACGAGCACCCAAAGGACTTTTAAGAATAATCTTCTGGTCACGACATTCAAATCGAGCATGATAAGTAGATAACCAATCCATACCCAAAATAATATCAAACTCTTCAAGAGGAAACCGAAGAAGATTTGCCGGAAAAATAGATCCATTTATGGATATTGGAATGTCAGAATGAAGATAAGAGCATGAAAATACATCTCCAGATGGTAAAGATATAGGAGTAGTTTCTCCGACTGAAGCTTTGAGCGGTAATTTATCGGATAGTCTCATTGAAATAAAAGATAAGGAAGCTCCCGTATCAAACAAAATTAAACACGGAAATTCATAAATTGAGAACATACCCGTCACGATGTCTGGCTGAGCATCAGCCTCAGCACGGCTCATAATAAAAATTCGACCCTTAGGTCGCCCAGAAATAACCGGTGTAGAAACCATACTCTTCTTCTCCGGACATACATTAGCCTTATGCCCTGGTTTCTGACAAATAAAGCACACAAACGGCTTGTTGAAGCAACCAACACCAGGTGAATAGGCATCTTGCATGAAAAGCAGATACGACCTTTAAGGTCGTTGTTGTTGCTTGGAACAAATGGACGGTTTCTCTGATTTGCCGGTCCACTCTGAAAGTTTCTCCTCTTGTTTGGAAAAGAGGGAGAAAAGGAAGGTCGGGAAACAGGATATAAGGGTCTCTTGCCATAAGAATTAGGAGCAATATAAGAAGTACGAGCCTCTTCGGCAATCTCCCGAATAGAACTCTCCGCCCATAAAGCATCATTGTAAATAGAGACAAAAGAAGTAGAACCCCTACTAATCTTTCCCTTCACCTAGGGAGAAAGCTTCCCTAGGTAAAAGAAGGCTTTGCCTTCCTCCCTCGAAATCAGACGAGTGGCGTAATGAGCCAACTCATTAAACTTGGTTGTGAACTCTTGAACCGAAAGAACCCCCTGTTTAAAATCCATAAACTCTTTCAGCTTCTGCTGCCTTAACTCATCCGGGTAAAACCTCGTCTCCAATAGTTCCCGGAAACGAGTCCACCCAAAATTAGGCTCCAACTTAGCAGTAGGACCAGAAAGAGTCTACCACTGATCTGCTTCCTTCACTAAAAAGTGGGAAGCTAGACGAACTTTATCCTCTTCAAGGACATCATAAAGAGAAAAACTCTTCTCCATTTCACGTAACCACCCCGAAAGCTGAACGGGATCTACCTCACCACCGTAGGTTTTGGCTTGGCTCCTAGATAGTTGAGAAGCAACCCATGAACAACTTCCGTGTCTCTCACGGTCGGGAATAGCATTAGGAATCGGATTTGCCTGTTGGTTTTGCTGATTTTGCTGGTTTTGGATAATAACGGTAAGAGCTGCTAAGATCGTGTTGTCAATTCTCGGAGGCATCTTGCAAAATAAAAACACAGATTAGTACTTATCATTTAGCAAGAACAAAGAGACTACAACATAAATCCTAATCTACCCATCTTACCCTTCTATCTCACAAGTTTATTATTTATTAAGGTCAAGTTATTTATACAAGGGTACACAAACGTGCGTCGGGAGCAAAATAGCTCTGATACCAACTGTGACACCCTCAAATTTGCGGAAAGAAAAAAAATTATTTAAATACATAAAAGATAAGAATACATAACGAAGGTGTCATAATAAAAAGGTTCATTACAAAACGGAAATAATATTATACAAAAGAAATATACAAGACGGGAGACATATCTCCCGTATAAATACGGAAATAAAAGAGTGTATAATAATATACAATCTAAGAACCGAATATAGGTCCAAGGTAAATACTTCGCTCGCTAGCTCGTCAATGTACCCAAATATGCATCACCACCTGTTCGACCGCATTAAATATAAACACGGAAGCCACAGTCAGTGGGGAGTAACTCCGAGTTCTCACAGCCACGAAATGTCAAGTTTAATGAAACATGAATAACATAAAAGCAATGTATATAGAAATTAAAAAGGTATCCTTCTACGTTTCAAAAATACTTGATTAACTATCATTTATAAAAAAATGATTAATTAGAAAAAGTTAAGTACTCAGAAAATATCAAAATCAACCTTATGTTATCACAATTATTTGCACTTCTTTGTACATCATAAATTCATGAATATTAAATAAATATGTATCCAAATCAAAATGCATGGTATAAATAAAAAAGCGATCATAGATTAAAACCATGCATTATTAGAACTAAGAACGCAAAAGTACATTGACATTATCTATTAAATTCAACAAATCTTATAAATTTACCTCGACCACCTCCCCGTGTAGTTAAGAAATAAGAAGACTTACGCAAATATATAAAACAAAAACAACTCTATAATATTAGATAATCAGATTTTCAATTGATCTAATATTTTGTTGTGTAGAATTTCTGGAAAAAAAAGAAGAAGAGAGAGAGATAGTTGAGAGTGGCGGTGAGATAAAGGCCATGTAGTGATATATATTAGCTAGGTTTAAGCTTTTGATTTTGATTTGTATGTATTTCTTTTCTTCCCTATAAAATTTCGTTAAGCTGGATTATTTGTCACTTATCATCAACTTTTATGGGCTTATTCCGTTGAGCTATTTTTATTTTTATTTTTTATAGGTCGATCAATTTTTGGTGATAGATGATATTAATGAGTATATTAGTTTGCATTATCAAATGGAAAATTGGTATTTTATGAAAATCAACCGAGTGCATGGAATTAATTAATAGTTATCATAATAAGATAAAAGATTCTTTAACATAAAATAAATTTGAAGTTTGATGAATAATAGTTTTAAGTTTGAGATAATCTCTTCTTAACACAAATACTCATTTAAGACGACACTATTATCCGTCTTAAGCTTAATATAGATCAAATACCATACCAATTGTGCGTGTATATAAGATAAATATATAACCGTTCTTCCCTATGCATTTATATATGCCAGTGGTAATGTGGTTTGTACTTGACACGTCTTAAACTTAAGACGAGTATCGTCTTAAGACTTATTGTCTTCTTAAACCCGCACTATGCATTGTTTCTCAAAACAAAGGAAAAAAAAGTGGATCCATAATATTTTGTGGGTGAAAGGGTGTACGTAAAAAAAAACTAATATGAGAACTTCTAAATAATTAAAACTAAACAAATTTGAAACAAAGTTTGAATACATAATCTTTAAAAAGCTAACAAATAACTATTTCAAGAAATTAGTTAATTAAAAAATTAAGCATATAATAATAATAATAATAATAATAATAATAATAATAATAATAAAATCGAAAAAAGTCTAAAAAATGTAATTAAAATAATATAACGAGTCCGAAAAATACAAATATCTTAAAGAATTATTGTAATTAGAAAAATAAACAAAAAATAATCATTTCAATAACAACGCAATTTTGTGTTCTTATAAAATCATGGTTATATTCATTAAATAAACTAACAATACCACAACAATATTATATGATCTAACAATTATTTGAAATAACGGGATATTTTCATTTATGTCTATGTAATGTGTAACGATGTTGCTTTTTTTTTTTTGTCTTATTTATAATACGGAAATATAGGACCAAAACCACTTTAAAATGATGTTCAGAATATTATAGTTTTAATTTAATGTATAATTTAGCGTTCGTAATATGATTGGTTGGTGAAACAAGTTAATAATAATTGTCTAACTGTCACTCGACTTTCAGATACAACGAAAGATAACTTACCATATTTAATACTTTGTTTTGCAATTAATGACAATGAAATTTTAAAAAATCAACATTTTGTACTTTTATTGATGTTGTCTTTCACTAATTTGTTTATAAAAAAGATCAATAATTTGTAAATACAAATCAAATCAAATGTTTCTAATAGTTTTAAGTAGCAATCCCGTGCAAATTTTGCAAGGGTTTAAAATCAATATATAAATACGATACAAATATATAATTTTTATTTGTAGTTTGAGTTTTGATTTGTAATTTTTTTGTGTTTATTTTTAATTTTTTATTAAAAATATTTAGTCAAACAAATGTATAACATGTTGGAGTAAGTGTCCTCCACAATAGTGCATTTATATAACGAAACTCATTTGGAATATACGTGGCATGATTAGTATATTTTGATACTCCACGTCAGTTGATTAACGTAAATCGGTAACGCTCAGCTAACTAGAGTTTGACGTTATTGTCGTATGACGGCGGTGATCAACTGATCCCTTTAGGTCACACCTATAGGATGAGACCCAAACAGAAAACTAATTATTTGTATACGATACAGTTTAATTAGTCATTTACATATATATTTGATATATGTTTGGTTACGAGAGTTATTTATTGGAAATTGAGTTAGGAAGTCATTTCACATAAGTTTATTAGTCAATTATACGATAAGTGACTGAATAAATTTTACGTCTTTTTTTTAATAAGATTAAATAAGATTTAATTTAGTGATTATTCGTTAATCATTAAATTAGTTGAGGTTGTGCATATTTTTTGAGGTAGAGGTAATTAGTTAATTACATTTACAAGCAGTTGTAAAATAAATTAACTAGACTTTGTGGGAGCCATTATATATTGATATAATGGTAAAATACCACTTAAAAGTTAAGTATATATTACTTATTAAATTGATTCATATAATTGTTATATGATCAAATTAACACTTAATTATACAAGATAATTAAGCATATGATTAATAAGTATTTGTGAGACAAATATCAAAAATCAAAATGGTCCATTAGTGGACCGGTTTTGAGTAGAGAAAGTCATTAGTGATTTTACTCTACCAATTCCACACTCCACCATTTAATAATGATATGCACACTCCACCATTTAATAATGATATGTTATGACACATGATCATTATCATTTTCTAACCCACACTCAAGCTATTTCCATGTGAATAAAATAAGAAGAAAAATCACCCTTTTGGGGCTTGGTAGGTGCCGGCCATATGCTTCTATAAGAGCATCATGGTTGCTCATTTTTCTTCTCTAATTCATTCACTTGTTTTCATATCTTCTCTCTACACAACCTCTCACTAAACTCTCTAAAACTAATATTCCTATTAATAGAGTAGTAATAAAAGTTATATTAGTTTCTTCTTATCTCTATATTTTTCTAGTCTAAATTTATAGTGATAGTTTGGGTTTAGTCTTGGATGCAACAAGAAGAAGACCTTCTACTTTGGAGGTTGTTTTATGGAGTATCATCCACTAATTCCATGCTCAAGAACAATAAGAAAAGAGTTTTTTATTGTGCCCATTTTGCCGAAAATTCCCAATGTAAAGATATTTTCGTCTTATCTTTTCTTTTATGCGCTTTTATATTTGCATGCATGATAACTAGATCCTAAATCATTAACTTAATGTAATTTAATGAACTAATTAGAGGAGTCTAATTAGAGGTCTAGGACTTGGGTAAAATTGAAAATTTGTGTTAAAAATTGGTTTGCACGAAATTTTTGATTTGCATGCATATCTACTGACTTCAAAATGGTTGTAGTCAAATTTGGTGATTTTAGGGATTGATTTGCTTTTTATTTTGATTTATGGCCTTTAAATCATGTTAATATGCATGTTTTATGTTAAAAGTTAACTAAAAATAGTTGCATGTTGATTCTGGCCATGAAATATTTATATGATCTCACATGCATGTTGTACATATTGTATGTAAAGTTTCGTGACTTGTAATTAAGTTTTGCATGATTATTGATTTTTATGAGATAAAAGTCAAAAAATTGAAACATTCTTTTCTGGTCTTGAAATTTTTTGGTACATTTTATAATCTGATTTATATCATCTTGGTGAATGTTTGTAATTTGTTTCACTGTTTTACTATATTTAACGGTTTTTATTTGATAAAACCGTTGAATATAAATTTATTTGTTCATAAAATTAATTTTAAATTTTTGGGCAAATGTTTCTGGTTTTTAGAGTTCCTGGAAATGTTCCAGAATGTACAAAGTTTAATTTTTATGAGGTTTATATTTTATTTTGTGTTTATTTCATAAATGTTATGATTAAACCTCTATATTTAGGAAATACGATCAATTCGAACTAATTAAATACAATCAAAGTTAGTGGGGACTAATTTTGAGTTCTAAATCAGTTTAGATAATTATTTTGAGCTTAAATACGATTTAAGTGTTGATTATTGATTTTTAATGGTTAAAAATCGATAAAATCCATAAAACCGAGCTAGAATGAGCATGATAAGTATTAAGGGCGATTTTTGCATGATTTTTATAGCATTTTATTTATGTTGTTATTGTTGAATGAATGAATGTCATTTATTTAATTTTTAATGCATGTTGTACCTAGTATGGCCTAGATTATTTTAATCAGTATTACCCGTAATGTAAGGGAATACCGATTCGGTTGTAATTTTATTTGCGATCTCGTATTGCCGTTTGTAATAATTTCATTTCATTTTTAGATCAAATGTATAATAGGAATTTTATTTGTATCTTTTTGTAATTAATTATTATGAAGACGGAGATTCCCGAAGTCGGTGTTCCAAAAGACGACGCCTTTTTGGAGCGTGTTCCATGAAGAGGCAAGGGGCCAAGGAGTTGGTTTCCGATTTTGTAATCGTCTAGTTAATTAGCTTAGCTAGGTGGCCATACTAGGATTTATTATTTGCTTGCTTTATGTTTTTCGCTCATGCCAAAATCGCCAACATGCATTTTTATTTTATTTCTCGATTGTCAATTCAAAGTTATTCAAAATTCACCGACTTAGTTCGCTTTTAGGGAATTAGTTACCTAAATTGACAAGAACTCTCACATAACTTAAAAAACTGAGATTAAAATTACCAATTAGTAACACCTATGAATCCTGTGTTCATTAGGGCTACCACGCTCGTGGGTCCTTTTTTACCTCGGGTAAGTACGGTGATACGATCACAAGCTAAAATTGGATTGGACTCAACGAGATAAGCGTTATCTTGGGACTAGGAGAGGGATTTAGTTGAGATCCGTCAACCAAGAGTTCTAAGGGTAAAATTAGTCAAGTAAGACTTACCATTTTTAGATAAAGGTAGCTCAGTCAGGGGCTTGGCTATTTTTAAAAAGTCTTTAATAAACCGTCGGTAGAAACCGGCGTGGCCAAGGAAACTCCTGATTCCTTTTACATTAGCAGGTGGTGGCAGTTGTTCAATAACTTGGATCTTAGCTCGATCCACTTCAATACCTCTCTCAGAAATGATGTGTCCTAAAACTACACCTTCGTTCACCATGAAGTGACACTTTTCCCAATTGAGAACAAGGCCGACTTCTTCACAGCGTTTTACTACTTTGGATAGATTTGTCAAACAATTATCAAAGGAAATGCCATAAACGCTAAAGTCGTCCATAAATACTTCCATGATAGTTTCAACAAAATCTAAAAAGGTACTAGTCATGCAACGCTAGAAAGTGGCAGGTGCATTACACAAGCCAAATGTCATTCTGCGATAAGCGAAAGTACCATAGGGACAGGTGAAGGTGGTTTTCTCTTGGTCCTCAGGGTGGATAGGAATTTGGAAAAATCCTGAGGAACCATATAGATAGCAGAAATATTTGTGGCAAGCTAACCTCTCTAGCATTTGATCAATGAAGGGCAGAGGATAGTGATCTTTTCGAGTTGATTGATTCAACTTCCTGTAGTCAATACACATACGCCATCCCGTCACAATCCTTGTGGGGATGAGCTCATTTTTCTCATTTTTGACTACTGTTGTTCCTCCTTTCTTGGGAACAACTTGGACAGGGCTAACCCATTTTGAGTCAAAAATTGCATAGATTATGCCAGCATCTAGTAATTTCATAACTTCAACTTTAACTACTTCTTGCATATTTGGATTAAGACGGCGTTGACCTTGAACACAAGGTTTTTGGCCTTCTTCTAAGTTGATTCTATGCATGCAAAAGTCAGGGCTTATGCCAGTCAGATCTTCAAGTTTGTAACCTATTGCCTTCTTATGTTTTTTCAAGACAGTCAATAGTGAGTTTAACTGATTTTTCATCTAGGAGAGCACTCACTATGACTGAGCTGTATTCAGACTCATCTAAAAAGGCATATTTTAGATTTGAGGGAAGAGGTTTAAGTTCAGGTTTATGTACTTCTGCCTTGGCTGGAGTATCAATTAGGCTTATGAACTCTTTTCCAGTCAAGTCCTTTTCCAGCTCACTGATCTCAAAATTGTCGTTTTCAGAGATATCCTCTAACAATAAAATTACTTCTAAAGAATCCTCAATTATTGATGGATACAGAGATTCATCAATAATTGAGTCGACAATGTCAAGGAAACAGCAAGGCTCCTCAAGCATAGGGCTCTTCATTGCACTGTTTAAGTTGTAGGTGACTTTATCATCACCTACTTCTAATGTCAATTTTCCATTCTTGACATCAATTACTGCTCCCGCAGTGTGTAGAAATGGCCTTTCTAAAATGATAGGGATTTGTGAATCTTCAGCCATATCTAACACGATGAAATCGACTGGAATGAAAAACCTCCCTACTTTGACAGGCACGTCTTCTAAAACTCCCATAGGTTGTTTTAGAGAACGGTCTGCCATTTGCAGAGTGATACTGGTGCATTTGAGAATTCCCATATTCAATTTTTCGCATATGGAATAGGGCATAACGCTTACACTGACACCTAGATCGCATAAAGCTTTATCGATTGTGTAGGTGCCTATAGTGCAAGGTATAGAGAAACTACCAGGATCCTTTAACTTAGGAGGGGACTTATTTTGCAATAAAGCACTGCATTCAGCGGTGAATGCTATGATTTGAACATCATCTAAAGTCCTCTTCTTAGTCAAGATATCCTTCATGAATTTCGTGTAAGAAGGGATTTGAGTGATTAATTCAGTGAAGGGAACCGTTACTTGGAGGTTTTTGACTACTTCCATGAATTTACTGAACTGGGTTTCCTTATGATTTCTCCTCAAACGTTGGGGAAATGGAACTTGAATTTTTATGGGTTCCTTTTCAGATTCATCCTTCTTTTCGGGTTTGTTTTCCGCTTCCTTAGCGGTGGATGGTTGGGTTTCTTTTTGGCTTTCTACTTGTGTAGGCTCAACTATTGGCTCTTTGGGTTGCTGAGGTTCCGTATAAGTGGTACCACTCCTAAGGGTGATAGCATTTGCGGTGTCCCTCGGTTGCTCACCATGAGGTGGGAGTTGACCTTGTTTTCTTTGGGCATTAGAGCCAGGCAATTGGGCCATTTGAGTTTCAAGCATCTTGATGGCAACACTTTGAGCTTGATCACTCTTATAAAGTTGAGCAAACATTGAATCTTGTTTTTGAACAACTTGGAGAAGCATAGATTCAATTTTGCTCAAGCTTGAGTCATTAGGTTGGCTTTGAATTTGAGGTGGTTGGTGTTGAGGTTGGTTTTGGTAAGGTTGATTGAAGTTAGGTTGGAATGAAAGTCTCTGTGTAACACCCCGTAATTTGAAAGACCGAAATTATATTTGAAAAGTAATAAATTTAATTTATTTTAATTTATTACGATTTATTTGAATTTATGATAATTTAATATAATTATTTTGAATTTATTTGGAATTAAAGAGTAGGTTATACGGTTTAAACCCGAACTTCATTTAACTATTCCCGAGTCAACTTAAGTCCCGAAACAAACCCAAAACCCGACTCCTACATGTGCCACACGCCCCAAGGCACCTTTTTCCTCATTTTTGGGCTTTTGATTTCTTTAGATTAAACTAATACAAATATCTAAGATATTTATAACTTTATCGATCTGTCAATTTAAATTCTGCAACAAATCGCTTAAACCCGGACCCGATTTCTTCCTCTTCCACACGCCTCTCCCTCTTGTCCCTTAGGATTAGATATTTTCATTTCTTTTGATTAAACTAACATAATATCTAATAATATCTAGATATTTACCATAATATATATTTACCATAATATCTAAGATATTTATAAAACCCGAGTCAATCCCGTAACAACAAGTTCAAAACCCGACTCCCGTTAATCCCCTATATTACACGGTCCAACCTCCCCTCTTACTCACTACTTATCTTTTTATTTTACATTAAATCAACTTAATATCTACTTAATACCTTCTTTAATATAATCACAATTGTTCTTCGTGTTCTTGATCGTTCTTGAGCAAAATCGTCACAAAACCTTCGTTACTTGGCCAAATCCGTTCTAAATTATATTTCTAGAGTCTCCTCTCCGCTCTTCATCTCCGTGTACGTTTCATTTTCAATTCCGACAAAATCGTTTTCAACACTTTAATTGTTGAAATCAAGTTTTAATACTAATAATGTTATTTTTGTCATTTCTTATAGGAGAAGATTATGAAGACGAGTTTGGTGACTCGTATATTTTAGAAGAAGATTAGTAGACGGGTTTTTAGGTCTTATTTTGGTGCTATTTGGTTTTGTGCTAGCTAAGGTAACGATTACCGAGTTACTCGACGAATTAATGTCACATATGTTTTTGTTATTTACGGTTTTAAGTAGTAACATGCTAGGTTGTTATTATTATTAAGTTTTATGAGATTTTAACATATTTAGTGTTTTTGACATGTTGGATGATTTGTTCATAATCATAATTTAGTATGAATGATGGTTGAATTGGTTGTTAAAATGGATGGTTGTTAATTAAAACATGTTAGAAATAAATTTGGGGTTGTTGTTGGTGGTGGCCATGAGTGGTGGCCGAGAAACAGACCCGGCAGGCCCGGTTCAGGCCCGGTCCAGGCCCGGCTGCCCGGTCATGGTTGGCCCGTTATTTGGCCCTTTGGGCTTGTGTCGATACTTGATTGTTTTGTTGTTGTTTTGACGGGTTTTAAATATGTTAAGCATGCGGGAAATATTAAGAAACGATTTTAGAAATGGTTGACCAAAACAGGCCCAAACCAGGCCCGTGGGCCCAGTCCAGACCCGGTTCAGTCTCGGCCCGGTCCAGGCCCGGTTGACCCGTGAGCCCTCCTTTGGGCTTGTGACGGTTTTTGAGTTTATTGTTATTATTATATCATGTTTTGTAATATTTAGCAAGTGGGAAATTTTAATAAGTAAATTATTTAATTAAACGGTTTTTCATAATATTATTATTTCTCACATGTTAGAAATTATAGCATGAGATTGTAGTTTAATTTGATATCCTTTAAGTCAAGCGGGTTTTCGTAAGAATTTAATAATTCACATGTTAGAAATTGGAATAAAATAGCATGAAATGAATATGATGATTTTATGTTCAAGTCTAAATGGTAAAGACTCTGTTTCTAGCCGGTTTGACCAAACGGGTTTGGTCAAACTAAGATCTAGTCAGCCCCGTTTTGACTGATGACCCGTCGCGGGACTCGGGTCGGGGATTTGTCTTCAGGTAAGGTTTTATTTAATGAATGAATGAATGAGCCTTAGTAGATATGAGGCGATATGATATTTGAATGTGATTTATATGCAATTAGTCACATGATAGGAAGTTTTTCCCGTGACTGTTTAATTGTATGATATATGTCGTGTTGACTAAGTACCCATAAAGAATTATGATTATATGGCGTGTTGACCATTCTAATTCTAAATGAGTACCTTGGACCATGACATTGATAGGCCTTACTATCTTTAACGAGCATATGGAGTTCACAGCTTGATAGCTTTTGTGTCACTGGCCTGGGATTTTGATACCAAGCCGGGGCATGGCTGCCTAATTGCTTCCACTTTGGGAATGGAGCCAGCTTAAGTACTAGCCAACTCTGCTTAGGGGGTCTCCTAGTAGAGATTCTCATGTACTTTTGGTCATGAGACAGGGAATGGGTTAGCTGTTGTCGCTAGGTCTGCGCAGTCTAGGACTAGGATGTTTATCCTACCTTGTGGTATAGCCTCGAGTTACAGAAGTCGACTATTGACTGTGCTAAGAACTTATGCCTGTTTCTAGACGTATTGGTCTTTCATGTTTGATGATTCTATGAATCGTAGAAGGTGAGATGCAAGCCGGCTACGGTTGATAGAGTTTGGATTACCGGTTGTTAACTGATTCACATGATAGTTTGTATGATTAGGGTTGAGTTGTATCTTGGCCATGTTTTAAATGTAACCTCTGAGCTAAAAATACTAGCTTCCCTACCTCGTGGTATAGGTTGTTAACTGATTCACATGATAGCTTGCATGAGTAGCTTAGCCTTCATATGCTAGGTTATATGTTAGTTATTTGTTTCATAACATGAAAAGCATATCGTATATGTTAAGGCTTTGTATTTTCCATATACATCTCTTTTATGTTATTCATGTTTTATTAAACTCGACATTTCGTTGCTGGGAGAACTCGGAGTTACTCCCCACTGACTGTGGCTTCCGTGTTTACATTTAATGCGGTCGAACAGGTTTGTGAAGCATGCTTGGGTACATTGACGAGCTAGCGAGTGAAGTATTACCTTGGACCTATATTCGGTTCTTAGGATTGTATTATTTAATACACTCTTTTATTTCCGTATTTATTAGGGAGATATGTCTCCCGTTTTAGATACTTCTTATGTATAATATTATTTCCTTTTTGTTATGAACCTTTTTCTTTAAGACACCTTTGTTATGATGAATATATTTAATGGTAGGTTCCGGTTTTAAAATTTACCGATTTTCACTAAAGTGAACCTATTAAAAACGTATTCTCATCTTTTATTTATTTAAATTACTTGTTTATCTTTCCGCAAATTCGAGGGTGTCACACTCTGGTTTTGAAAACCAGGTGGATTGTAAGGCTTATGTTGGTGTGGTGTGAATGGTTGTTGAATTTTTTGGTGGGGATTTTGAATGTTGGTGCTTTTGTAGGACAAAAAAGGATGGTTTTTTGTGTTCTCGTTATAGAAGTTTGAGAAAGCATTGCCTTGCCTATATGGTTGATAGGCATTGACTTGCTCTAACGAATTCCTACATTCTTGAAAACTATGCCCTCCAACCCCACATGTCTCACATACCACGACGTGGTTAGTGACTGTAACATGTTCCTTGGATTGGGAAGCGCTTCCTACTTGTTGCTGCAGAAGGGCTAATTGAGCTTCTAGGAGTGCTACTTTACTTGAATCGTCCTGCTTGGTTTTGAGTGGCATAGCACGCGAGTTGCTATACTGAGAGTCGTGGATTGCCATTGACTCGATAGTTGTACTAGCTATTTCTACATCGATTTGATCGAAACGACCATTGTTAGCAGAGTCGAGGATACGACGCGATTCGCCACAACAACCGTTGTAGAAGGTGATAGCTAGGAACCATGAATCAAGGCCATGATGAGGGCATTCTCTTTGTAATTCTTTGTACCTTTCCCATGCTTCATAAAGGCTTTCGTCGCCTCTCTGACGGAATCCAGTAATTTGACTCCGTAAGAGTGCGGTTCGTTCTGGTGGGAAGTACTTTTGATAGAAAGCAAGAGCTAGACCATCCCAGTCGGCTATTCCTAAGGCAACTCGGTCAAGAGTTTTGATCCAGAGTTTTGCCTTTCCTCTTAAAGAGAAGGGAAAGAGCATTTCCCTAATCTGCTCTTGGGATACTCCAGTTTGTCTAATTGTGGAGCAATAGTCACAGAAGTTTTGGATATGAAGGTTGGGATCTTCTGTGGCATTGCCACCAAATTGACTTCTTTCTATTAGATTGATGAAGGCAGGTTTGATTTCAAAGTTTTGGGCTGTGATTTGAGGTGTAGCGATACCCCTTGGAAGTGTATCTGCAGTGGGTTTGGAATGGTCGGAAAGTCGAACCATTTTCTTTTGTGAAGATGAAGATGGAGTGTTGATTGAAAGTGGATTGGTTTTTGGGAATGGAGATGAGAATGGATCTTCTTCTCCTTCAAGATTAGATAAAATATCCGAGTATTTCTCACGAATACGATCTAAACTTGAAATATCATAAGCTTTTGAGATTTCGTTGAATAGCTTTAGTTTCCTACGCAGAGTTCTTTCTAGTTCGGGGTCTAAAGGAATAGGGGTCCCTAGTCTAGAAGATCTGGGCATAAGATTGAAAAGCCATGATGAAAAATCAAGAGAGGTCTAAATGAATTTGGGTTCCTAAAGACTAGATAAAACTGATTGCGATAAAAATCACAAGAAAAAGGAAAATTAAACCGTGCTCCCCGGCAACGGCGCCAAAATTTGATCGTGCTTGTCGCGAGCTCGATACAAAGATAAATTACCCAGACTAGGCTAATAACAAATTAATGTAATTAGGGAAGTAGGGGTCAATCCTCAGGGAGATGGTGTTTCCTATGGATTGTGAATCGTCTCACAATTGAGTTTTATCTAACGAGTTTCTGGGTTTTGGAGTTTTAAATTCTAAACTAATAAAGAACATAAATAAAAACAAAATAAAAGCAAACTAAAATGAAAACAATAAAGCAAATGATGAATTAACAATAATGAGAAGCATCTAGGGAAGTAGGTTCACACATGTAGATTGACATATTGATGAAATTGGATTTAGGACAAGCAAATAATTCATTGTGAGTTCGTAAGAATGATGTGTTCCTTACAATCATAGATCAGATGGTCTAGCAGGCTTTTTGGCAATTTACTAGGTCTTAATCCACCATGTCATACTTTATCTATTCAATTCTCGTATCTCTACCTTGGAAAAGAATTCCATACTAGTCAATGATTTTGATCAGGAATCGTCAACTATCGTTAAAGTCCAAACATGCATAGACACAATGTTTTAAAAGCACAATTTCTTTTATCCAATTATCATCTTTTAATCAATCCAACAAGGCTACCCTACACCCTAGAAAGGTGACTACTCACTCATGATAATGTTTATGTCTAAGATGATATTAACAATGAAAACTATGGTAGACATATTTAGTTGGTTTTTGACAATAATCTAAGACTCTCTATGTGGCGATAATAACGACGCTATTTGACAATCTAGGAAATGAAACTACGATTATAACAACATAAAAATGAATCTAGAATAATATGAATAGAAAATAACAATCAAATAAGGAACATAAAGAACTTTAAACAAAGGATAAATTAGGAATACCTAGGTGACGATCAACAACGAAAGCGATAACAATAATAGAAATCCCTTGCATAGAATAATCGTTCCTTGAATTAGAACTCTTGAACCCAACAAAGTAGATTACAAAGATTGAAATTCTTATTTATCTAAACTAATGTTTTGATGTGAAATGGACAGAAATAAACTAAGAACTAAAGACAAAAGAAGAAAATGATCTAAACTAGAAAGAATAAACTAAAGAGAAAATGTAAGAAGAAAGGAGATGTTGTGTAAGAGATTGTTGTGAGTTGTGTGTTTTTGAGAAGAGGGGCTGGAGCATCTATATATAGCATTAGGGTTTCGTGGAGAAGGGGTCGGGCATTAAACATATAGGACAAAAATAGGAAGTTGAAGCATTTTTGCTCGAAGCAGCACACTTACCCGATCGGGTACGCCCTTACCCGATCGGGTAAGTGGTCATGTAGAAGCTTTTGACTAACGTTTCATCTCCCTTTGCTTTGACTTGACTTCCATCATACCCCTTGACCTCTTCAATCGGGTTTGTTGATAGGGTTTGATGTAAAGCGATGAATTCTTCCGCCCAATTGATTGATCTTCCGACAACTACGACATCGTCTTTACTTCTTCTCTCTTTTGAATTAGTGAACCTTCTTGAAATGCCTTTGACATGGTCAAGCTTGCTTCTTCAAATCGTCGGGTTCTAGGCAAATGCTCGAAAGTATAGAAAAAGGGCGTAGAAGCGTCACTTTCCCTACAAAACAGGTTAGAACACAGGAATTCGCCTAGAAGACGATAGTAGCTCATAAAATGGCTTAACAAAGCACAAATGACATACAAAACCGAGCTAAAGTGGGGGTTAAAATCATACAAATATTCACTTATCATCGATTTATTTGAAGTCATGAATAACCAGAACCCGTAGACACTTCATGAAAGTTTTACCCTTTTTGAAGGTAAACCATGAATGAAATGAAGAATAGTCTTCATAATAATTCTAATATACTTGTGTAAGTAGAGATTCATGAAAGTGAGTGGGAGCACTAAGAGGGAAGTTTATATTCTTAATTGTTAAGAATAAGACGAGGTTCAAGAGTAGGTTGACACGATGTTGGCACAAGGCGAGGGAAAAAGGCAAGGCTATTTTTGAATAGTAAAGTCATAACTAGACCTGGCAAAACTGACCCGACCCGAATAACCCGACCCGATAAGGCTGACCCGAGACCAGAAAGTGACCCGGAATTGCCTGACCCGAGGATGACCCGAAACCCGAATTGACCCGACCCGACCCAGACCCGACCCGAACCTTGACTGACCCGAAAGAGACCCGACCCAAAATAACCCGACCCGAAACCACCGACCTACACACGACCCGATTTGAAATGACCTTGAATGACCCAATTTATTGTGATTAGGGGTGACAATGAGACGAGACGGCCCACGTGCAGCTCAAGCTCGGCTTGGTCCAAGTCGGCCCGTGCCAATTTGCCTCGACACGGGCTTGACTCGAAAACTAACTTGATCATTTTGACCTGAAAATGGCCTAAATAAATCGGATATGTATCTAAAATAACCCGACCCAAAATGACCCATACCCGAAATGACCCAAACCCGAAACTGACCCAAACCCGAAAGCGACCCGACCCGACCCGAAAGATTGAGCAAACCTGAGATGACCCGACCCATATTGACTAGACCCAAACCCGACCCGTTTGACCCATTTGCCAGTTCTAGTCATAACCCAAGCAAGGTGTCGAACCCAAGTTTTGATGATTCTATTTTACAGTGTAAGACACTAGAAAAGAATCTGCCCCAAGTTTTCTAAAGAGTTTGAAACAGGGTGTACTATTTTCACCCATAATATCTATATGATCGACATTTATTTTGCTAAAATGCAATTTTTGGGTATTAGATACCCATTATAGTTTTCATCGATGTATTCAATGCATATAATAATGATTCGTGCGACGACTAACCATGATTAAATGTCGACCTACAAGGGAAATATAACTATTGTAGTTTTATTTCTATAGAGACATATAAAAGTTATAATGTGATCAATCTAGTTTTGGATTTAGACGTATACTTTAATAAAAGTTATTATGTACATGACCTCTAAATAAAGAATATAGTATCCACTTAAGTGTACGACACAAGTGTTTCACTTTTGTGAATGGAACAAACGTTGTATCTTTTTATGCCTATACTTGGTAAATGGTTATCTCATACCAATCAAAGGTAATTATATTCTTGACCTAAACTAGAAATTACTTGTCATATAGATTGAAAAAGGCTCAAAATTGGTGACCCAAATCTAATCTTAATTCTGGATTGTGTAGTACATCTAAAACATTTGATTTTGAATCTTATGGTGTGTGCGAATCTTGTATTCAAGGCAAGATGATTCATGCCCTTTTTGTTGAAAATGAAATCGAACTAGTGAGTTATTGGCCCCATTACATAAGAATATGCGTGGTCCAATAACAAACACAACAAGAGATGGTAATGACTACTTCACTTTATTTATCGACGACTTAAGTAGATATTGTGTTTGATTCTACTTAATGAGGTGCTAAGAGAAATCTTTGAAAAGTTCAAAGAGTTTCAATGTGAAGTAGTTAACCACCAAGAGTATTAGATAGTGGACTTACGACCAAATTGTAACAAGAAATATCTGAGTATTGACTTTGATTTTCACCAAAAGTATTGTGAAATAGTTTCACGAGTTAACTTTTCTAACACACATTATGAGATAAGGGTGTTGTTGCATAGAGAAACAGAACCTTATACGATATGGTTTTGTCTTTGTCAAGTTAATCTGAGCCACTTGACTAACTTTGGAATTTTATTATTTTGTCTGCAATTTCTTTTCCCACCATATCTAAGCACATTTAAAACAGTCGGATTTAATTTCATATACGATATGGATAGATAGCGTACCTAATTTGTAAGTTATCCGTATGAAATAAGTGCTCAATAATCCTACGGTAACCACGAGAACAAAGCATTTCTCGTGATGCTGTCTTTCAATTAAGAATACGGTTATTTCTTGATAAGACAGAGTGGGAGAAAATATTTCAAGAGCCACAAACTGAGCATATGGTCCGGAAAACGTTTCCTCACTGCTTGTTCAATAGTTGTTTCTTCGGAACCTAAGAGGTCAGTTGGAATTTTATCACTCCTTAATAGTGATGAATTCTAATCTGTGACTTATAAAAGACTGTTTCTAGTCCCAACTTCTTGCTATGGCTTAGAGTCATGCGATTCGTAATGGACTCCATGCATGATGGTCAGGTATGTGACCTGGTAAATTTTACTTGAATAAGTACTACCTCTTCAATATAAATTGATTTTAAGATCGAAATTTGCATGGATGAACATTAAAATGTTTTCAAAGATAAAATGGTAGGCAAAGAGTTTTGCACCAACCTTAATTCTTCGATCCATTCGAATATACATAGCGATTACAGCATTTCATAATAGTATGACGACAATTGGATCTCAAGAACCACCTTCTTGAATACGATTCTATAAGAGGTAGAATATTTTCTATCCACCCGTGGGTTTGTAGATCCTAATTATCCTAAGTTAATTTTGCAAGCGTAAGAGGATGTCTTAAGTAAGTACTAAAGAGTTGGAACTAGTGTGTCAATCATGTTGTCAAATATTTCTCGATATTTCGTGGAATTATGTTTACACATGAAGTTCAGTGGGAGTAATATGGTTTTCATCAGTCTTATATGTGGAGACATATTGATCATTTTAGATGATGGAAGATTTTGGAGAAGTAGAATACATCTTTTAGATATCTGGATTTATGGAGATAAATCTAAATACATCTTTTAGATATCTTTTAGATATTAGCGTTGAGTCAAAATTCTTATATTGATAAGATCTTTGACTAGTTCAAGGAAGTTAAACACATGATAATTAATTCCCTTGCTTCCGCTGCGGGATCAATTATATACGCTGTGATGTATACTCAATCCGACATGTCGCATGCTTTAAGCATGACAAGTCGTTTGCAATCAAATCCAAGTGAGAGTCACTTGATAGCTATAAAGAACATCCTTAAGTACTTGCGAAGGACTAATGATATGTTCCATGTGTTTGGAGTTTACAGTGAGTTGTGTGTAAGGAGTTACACAGACTTCAGTTTCCAAACTGATCAAAGTGATTTGAAATCACGAACTGGCTGTGCTTTATAGAAGATTTATTTGTTGGAAAAGTACCTATCAGAAAGGACTATTGGAAAGGTTACAAGTAGGAGTGACATTTCCAAATATAAATGTCATATATACGATGGAAATGTTCTAAGCAGTTTATCATTGCGGATTTCACAACGGAAATGAAGTACATTGCATCATATGATGATGCATATGAAAGTAGCTTGGATTCGACAGTATTGGAGGGACTAGAAGTAGTTCCTATAGCTGTATATCCTATCCCATTATACTGGTAAAACAGTGGGAGCTACTTTTAAGCTAAGGGGCCTAAATATGGATTCAGACCTAGACACGTACTCAGAGAGTTTCATGTAATATGAGATTACGTAGACTAAGAGAAATAGCAATCAGAAAGATGGGAAAGATGCAAGTATTGCTAATCCATTAGCTATGCGTTTGCAAGCTAAACATGATAGTCATGTCATTTAAATGGGATTGAAATATATACCTGAACTTCTAGAGATTATGATATATGAAATTATTGATAGCGTATCAATTTTTCCAAATATTAGATAATCGCATTCATTGTTAGAGTTTCATTAAAAACTCCTTATTTAGTTTGACTAAATTTTAATACTTTGTTTATCCGAATTGGTTAAAAGAAAAGTTGAACCCAATTCAAGTGAACAAGATGAACTTAGTGTTTTGTCCCTAGTCACTCATTTGAGGTGACGTCTCGAAGTGACTAGATTGTAAGTCGATCGATGGTTGGTTCAGCACCATGGGGTCATGGAGATGACTGGTCGTTTACATAGACAAACTGTGGAGACACTCTGTCGGGCATTGACCATAATAGAGTCCCTTATCAAAATTGTTGAAGCCTGGTCGTGGCGGGGATTTTAGTTTTCCTATAAGTAAGTCTTTGACTGGCGACCATTTACCTGAGTCGGTGTAGTTGTTGTTTGTATGTGCGTTGGTAGTGTAATGTAGAAGTTTCCGATTGACTTTGGTTTTGTCCTAGGGCGTGCCGTGAAAGGAGGTCAATGGGCATCTTCTAGGTCCTGGTGATCTGCATTATACAGTGTAAGATGGGTCAACAGAAATTGTCCACCCACGTTGGGTATTAACATTTTCGGGCCACTCGAGGAGTAGTAACTGGAAATGCATGGCCACGCTTGGAAGAGATCTCTGATAGATGTTCCGGTCAGACAGTTACTCTCCCAGATCGAGAAAACCACTCTATTTATAATTTTCAATCACAAGTGCGACC
>JAIUZE010071905.1:0-26022 GCA_022085475.1 Heliosperma pusillum | reverse complement strand
AAGAAAAAGTCAATGACGACTTTAAAAAGTCAAGGAGAAGTCAAAGACGACTTAAAAGTCAAGAAAAGTCAAAGATGACTAAAAACGGTCTTTTCATGGAATCCCTCAAAAATTCCAAATACGAACGCGGAATTTCAAAATAAGACTCGGAACAAAAATTCTTATTTTAAAAACTTAAGTTCTACTGAAAAGTGTTAGTAAATATTTTAACTAGAAAAATCGGCATTTTTCGGGTTGTTACACCCAACGCACACACGTGAACCCTAACTTAAACTACTTGACCTTAAAATAATAAATAAGAGTTGGGTAGAAGTTAAGGATTTTACTTGGTAGTCTATTTGTTTATGCTAATTGATAGGAGTAACTTAATTTGTTTTTATTTCTTATGAAGATGGTTAGACCACGAATGGTAGAGAATGTCGTGTTGGAAGCTCTTACTCAAGTGTTGAAAAATCAGCAAGATGCAGCTTTAGCTCATGCTAACCAGGTTCCCCCTCGAAGGGAAGATAACCATCAGGGTGGCTACGCTTGGGTAGCTGGACAGATAGCTAGGAGTAAAATTGTACCATATGGTGGAGAACCGGACCCTACGGAATTATCCGATTGGTTCCGTGAGATGGAGAAGCAGTTCGATCTATACCAAGTCCGAGAAGAGGAAAAGGTGAGGATCGCAAAGCACTTCCTTGTGCGGGAAGCTGATAATTGGTGGACTATCACTAGTACCACCGCTACTCTCGAAGAGGACTTCAACTGGGCTTGTTTCAAAGCTCTTGTGGAAGGTAGATTCTATCCTAAAGAGCTTAAGCAACAAAGGCTCAAGGAGTTCATTGACTTTAAGCAAGGCAACTTGTCAGCTCAGGACTTCACTACGGAGTTCAATAAGCTTGCTCATTTTGCGCCGAGGCGTATCCGAGATGATGAGGACCGAGCCTTCTATTATCGCAACAAGTTGAGTGCCGTTCTTCAAAGTAAAGTGAGAAGGAATACTACTTCTTATGGGGATCTTTATGATGATGCCTTGTGGGCCGAGAATTCTATGAAGGCTATTAGAGATGAAGCTTTGATGAATAATCCCTCTCCTTCTTACGCTCCTAGGCCGAATGTTTATGGGAAGAGACCGTTTATTCCGTCTTCCTCTAATTCTTATGCTAACAAGAGGAGATTCAATCCTCCTTCCAATGCAAATGCAAGAGCTCATGCTCCTTTCATTCCTAGAGCTACTTCTAATGTGGCTCATAGGCCTTATGCTCCTCAAGCTCAACCTCAAGGTCGTCAATGTAACCGTTGTAGACAACCACATCACCCCGGTGTGGCATGTTACAACCGACCTTATGTGTGTTTCTTTTGTCAAAAGGGTGGTCACCGTTATGATGATTGCCCCGATCGAAAGTTGCCCCCTCCTCCTGCTAAACCTAAGGGTTCCATCTTTGTTATGAGCCGTGCCGAAGCCGATGCTCATCCAGATATCATAACGGGTATGTTCTCAATCTTAGAGCAACTGTGTCTTATTCTTTTTGATACCGGTGCTTCTATGTCTTTTGTATCTTCGACTTATGCTAATAAATTATCTGTCGAGCGTACATCTAGTGAGGATACTCCCATATCCTTACCTTCCGGAGATATTATCTCTTGTTCTAGTTTATATCCAAATGTCCCAATATCTATCGCGGGTTCTATCTTTCCCGCTAATCTCCTTAAGTTCCCTCTAGAAGAGTTCGATATAATCCTAGGTATCGATTGGTTAGCATTGTACCATGCTAGGTTCAAGTGTCGTGATCAAAAGATTTATTTAAAGAGTCCTTTAGGAGTTAGGATAACCTATAAGGGATCTCATCCCCGAAAAGGTGTGTCTTTGATTTCCGCTATGAAATTGGTAAGTATGCTGAGAAAAGGTCACCAAGCATACTTGTGTATTGTGACTTCTTCAACTACCTCTTTGCCAAGTATTGAAGATGTGCCTATTGTTCGAGAATTCGTTGATGTATTTCCTGAAGATTTGCCCGGGATTCCTCCCGAGCGTGATGTTGAGTTCTCTATTGACCTTGTACCTGGTTCTGGACCCATAGCCAAAGCTCCTTATCGTATGGCTCCAACCGAATTGAAATAATTAAAGAAGCAGCTAGATGATATGATTGAGAAGGGTTTTATTCGACCAAGTGCCTCGCCTTGGGGTGCTCCCGTTCTTTTTGTGAAGAAGAAAGATGGTTCTATGAGGCTTTATATTGATTATCGTGAATTGAATCGGATTACAATCAAGAATAGGTATCCTTTACCAAGAATTGAGGATTTGTTTGATCAATTAAAGGGTGCTTCTACTTTTTCAAAGATTGATTTGAGATCCGGTTATCACCAAATTTTTGTTCGAGATGTTGATATTCCGAAGACTGCTTTTAGTACAAGGTATGGTCATTATGAGTACAAGGTAATGCCATTTGGATTGACGAATGCTCCCGCTATCTTTATGGATCAAATGAACCGCACATTTAGTGAGTATCTTGACAAGTGTGTGGTGGTATTCATTGATGATATTCTTATTTTCTCCAAGTCCGAAGAAGAGCACGCTATTCATCTAAGGACTATTCTGGGTGTTCTTCGTCGACAGAAGTGGTATGCTAAGTTCTCCAAGTGTGAATTTTGGTTACCTATGGTGTCCTTTCTTGGGCATGTGATTTCTAAAGAGGGTGTAATGGTGGATCCTTCGAAAATTGAGGCCGTTGTTGATTGGAAGAGTCCGACCGATATTAGAGAGATTCAAAGTTTTCTTGGTTTAGCTGGTTATTACCGTAGATTTGTCAAGAATTTCTCTAAGCTTGCTAGACCGATGACTCAGTTATTGAAGAAGGAAACCAAATTCCTATGGAATGAAGCTTGTGAAGCCGCGTTTCAAGAGTTAAAGAAAAGGTTAACTACCGCTCCGGTGTTGACTTTACCTGAAGATGGAGTAGACTTTGACGTCTATTGTGATGCTTCTAAAATGGGATTGGGTTGTGTTCTTATGCAAAATAGGAAAGTGGTGGCGTATGCTTCGAGGCAGTTGAGAGTTCATGAAGTGAACTATCCTACTCATGATTTGGAATTGGCCGCCGTTATTCATGCTTTGAAAGTATGGAGACATTATCTTATTGGAGTTCATTGTCGTATATTCACCGATCACAAGAGTTTGAAGTACATATTTACTCAAAAAGAGTTGAATATGAGACAAAGAAGATGGTTGGAATTGGTGAACGATTATGACTTTGAGTTGTTGTACCATGAAGGGAAGGCAAATGTTGTTGCCGATGCTCTTAGTAGGAAAGCTTCTCATGCATTGAATGCTATGCGGGTATTACCCGTTGATCTTTGTGCCGAGTTTCGAAAGTTGAGGTTGGAATTCGTGGAGCGTGGATTTGTTTATGTTGGTGATATGACTGCCGAACCTGTGTTTCTCCGTGAGATCCGCGAAAGCCAAGTTGATGATCTTACTTACAAGTCTATTCAAGCCAAACATCTTGAAGGTAAAGCTAAAGATTTCAAGTTTGATGATGAAGGTTTTCTTCGTTTCCATGGCCGTTTATTTGTTCCTAATGCTCTTGATTTGAGGAAGCGAGTTCTTGATGAAGCTCACATTTCCCCTTATTCTATTCACCCCGGAGGTGATAAGATGTACAAGGATTTGAAGCTACAGTTTTGGTGGCCGAATTTAAAGGGTGATGTTGTGTATTATGTTGGAAGATGTCTTACTTGCCAACAAGTGAAGATTGAACACAAGAGGCCCGGTGGATTGCTACAACCTTTGGATATTCCGCTATGGAAGTGGGAATCTATTTCTATGGATTTTGTTATGGCTTTGCCGAGAACCGTTGGAGGTAAAGATGCCGTTTGGGTTGTTGTTGATCGTTTGACCAAGTGTGCTAGATTCATTCCGATCAAAGAAACTTGGAGTTTCGACCGTTTAGCGAAAGCTTATGTTGATGAAATTGTTAGATATCATGGAGTTCCTAAGGAGATTATATCCGACCGAGATACGAGATTTTTTTCGAGATTTTGGAAAGCTTTGCAAGAAGCCATGGGTAGTAAATTGTTGATGAGTACCGCATTTCACGCCGCTACCGATGGTCAGACAGAGAGGACTATTCAGACTTTAGAAGACTTGCTTAGGGCTTGTGCACTCGACTTCCAATCAAGTTGGGAAAAGAGTCTACCGTTGGTGGAGTTTTCTTACAACAACAGTTATCATGCATCGATCAAGATGGCTCCTTATGAAGCTCTTTATGAAAGGAAATGTCGGAGTCCTATATGTTGGAATCAATTGAGTAATGTTCGTGACTTAGGCCCCGATGTTCTTGTTGAGACTGTTGATAATGTGAAGGTCATTCGTGATAGAATGAAAGCCGCTCAAGACCGTCAAAAGTCTTATGCCGATATCCGAAGAAGGCCTTTAGAATTTGAAGTTGGGGATAAAGTGTTCTTGAAAGTATCTCCAATGAAGGGTGTTAAACGGTTTGGTGTTAAGGGTAAATTGAGCCCGAAATACATTGGACCCTTTGATATTGTGAAAAGGATTGGTGCCGTTGCTTATAAGTTGGATTTCCCCCCGAATTTGGCTAAGGTTCATGATGTATTCCATGTTTCTCAATTGAGAAAGTATGTTACTGATCCGAGCCATGTCTTTCAAAAGGAAATGCCCGAGCTTGAACCGAGTTTATCCTTTGAAGAGAAGTCGATTCGCATCCTAGACCGCAAGGATAAGAAGTTGAGAAGTAAGGTGGTTCCTTTAGTGAAAATCTTATGGAGATGTGCTAATGTCGAAGAAGAGACTTGGGAAACGGAAGCTTCTATGCGTAGTAAATATCCGAGTCTATTCGATTAATGTATCTTTCTTTCGCTCAAGTTTTGAGGGCGAAACTTTTTAAAAGGTGGGGCGATTGTAACACCCGCTATTGTACCCTATTTTTCTAGTAAAAATATTTTACGGATACTTTTCAGCGAATTTTAGTTTTAGTTTAGAATTAAATCTTCCGAGTCGAATTTAGAATTTCTGAGTTCGTATTTGGAATTTCCGCGAGATTTCAAGTAAAACCAGTCTTAAGTCGTCTTTGACTTTTTCTTGACTTTTCCTCTTACACATCTCATACTCCCCTTTAACCTATTTCATTCTCACAACTCAAACTTACTTCATCACTAAGAAACCCAAATCAAAACCTAGCTTCCAAAATCTTTCCAAGCTTAGATTCGTCATATCTCGCTCATTTCTTGCTCAAATTCACGTAAGTTCGTCTTATTCTTCCCCTCTTAGCTTCCTCTATCCGTATTGATAATAAAATTACCGTCTTTCTCGCTTTTCAAACTTTCCGTCTTTCTCAAGGTGAAGTAAATTCATCTTTTATTAATTATTTGTAGGTGGTGACCTTCAAGATCACGACAAAGACTATTTCTTAGTTGAAGAGGACCTTGACGCGGAGTAAAGACGCATAAAGGTAACGGTGAAGGATTACTCGATATCATTTACGTGTTTTACATGCTTCTATGTTAGAATTCATATTTAGAATACGATTAGAAAGCTTAGGATTTATGTTATTGATGATGATTGTTGTTAGTTGATGATTGTTGATGATGAATATTGATTGTTGATAGTTAATAGAAGTAGATTATGAAAATTGAAAATGATTGAATGCTTGATGAAGGTTCTCGGGTGGACTGGGGTTCCCAGCCGGGTGACCGGCCGCTGGTCTGCCCACCGGCTGGGAACACATCAGTAGGAAACTTTGGATTTTTGAGTAGTGATGGTCTTGGCCGGGTGCCCGGCCGCCGGCCTCCAGACCGGCCTGGAACACGCTGCTCTTTCCTTTGTGATTTTTGTATTATGCATGAGGCGCGAGCCGGGGTATCGGCCGCCGGTGCACTGACCGGCCGGAAACACCGCTGTACATTTTTCTTATAATTTCTAAAACTCGTAATTTATAATAGTTCGCATGATTCGTTCATCGTATAATTTTACGTAATGACTTATAATATTAATGTTTTGAATATATGATATTCCATTCGCTTGTATAGCATGTTTTGTGACGGTATTTGGTATGTCCTACTTTGAGTCGGTTTTTACAAATGATACGGTTTGAGCACTATTTCGTTATGTGCTTTGTACTCTCATTCCCTTGTCTACCTCCATGTTCGTAAGGCTGGAATGTCGGAACGGGGAGGTATCCTACTGACGCGGGGTTAGTCGCCTTCCCCCGGTCAAACAAATACTTATAAGACTCAATACCAAACTAATTAATGTAGTAGGGTAAGGAGGTCGAACCCAAAAGACGGTTAGGATTGGCTATCGATTTTTGTTCTTATCTAGTCTAGTTCGGACAAAGATGAGAGGTTAAAATGCTAAAGACGAGATAGATACAATAACTAAGACTAGAAATGAAGCTAGAAAAGACTAAACAAGGATTAAAATAGACTAAGGTGAATGAGTTCATTAATGTAGGTATAGGTCGATTATGTCGAGGGTTAAAACTAGTCTAATGGTGAGTCTAGAAATGTCTCCACCTCTCGGTGTAAGACGGTCTCTAGGCAAGTCTCCACCTCTCGGTGTGAGACGAGCCCTAGCCCAAGGATTGGTCGGGATCTCGCCCTAACCTCCCCTTAAACATTCAAAATGCACACAAACACGTTACAAGTCAAGCTCTCGCTCAAACTAGTAATTAAACAAGGGAAATACTCAAACTACTCATTTAAGCATTTCTACAAACACCTTGTGTGCACAAGACAAATAGACTACCAAAAGACTTAATCTTTATGCCCAATTATCATAATCAACTTATAAACTTACACTAACTCCCCCATCTACCTTAGTAATACACTACACACTCATATTAATAAGGAAAATCATTAAAGACGAAAACTTGGACACAAAACTAGCAAAATATGACATATTAAACATGTAAACTAATGAGACAAGCATGAAAGATTAATTAAATGACAAGTAAATGAAAATAAACATGAAAATAAAGAGAAAAGATTGAATCTTTACCGATTAACAAAGACGAGACGGAAAAGTTACGAACTTGAATAAAAACCGATCTTTCGATCTTATCTTCATACAAAATCCGAGTGACGAAAACTATTACAAAATTTGGGGAAAAATTAAAGGAAGAAATTAAACTAAGAAAATTTAATCTAATAAGACGGGTTTTTCTTCTAGTGAGACGGTCTACATCTCTCTAAAAATATCTACTCTAGTCTAAAACTAATTAATTAGACTCATGGAATCTGATAATCTAAAATGGTGTGTTATCCTGATAAATAATGGAGTGTGTCCCCTCTTTCTTTTTCTTTCTATCCGTCTTCACCCACTTTTTTGTCTGCTTCCCTGCTTTTC
Organism: Heliosperma pusillum; assembly: GCA_022085475.1. Taxonomy (NCBI): domain Eukaryota; kingdom Viridiplantae; phylum Streptophyta; class Magnoliopsida; order Caryophyllales; family Caryophyllaceae; genus Heliosperma; species Heliosperma pusillum. The sequence goes on along the minus strand of JAIUZE010071905.1, from coordinate 18,671 downwards.
CTTTTTCATTCTTGTACTTTCACAAAAACAAACTCACGCGCAAGACCAAACCACGTGAAACAGGTCTGGGTCGGTCTACCGGCAGCCGGTCGACCATACCGGCTCACAACGTCTGCTTCAAAATGACCATATTTGAATGCGAGGGATCCCCAGCCGGGTACCCGGCAGCCGGTTGACCGGCTGGGAACCCATTATTTCATTGTTTAAGTTTCACGCACAAAAAGGAGGGCACCAGCCGGTGGCCAGGCTGCCGGTCAACCGGCTGTCACCGTGGGTCGAATGGAGGTGGTGGTGCGAGCTGCTGACAAGGATGACGATGGTGCTGCTTGGAGGTCCGGTGGTGTTGCGCCTGGCTCGAGCCATGGTGGAGAGGAGGAGTGCGGGGTGGCAGACGGAGGTAAGCCATGGTGGTGCGAAAATGATGCTGCTGCTCAATAGTTGAATTGTTGGCTGTCAAAATCACCAAGCTTGTGATTTGGGGCTGATTAGCAAAAGGTCAACCATTGACCTTGGATTTTGTTGCTCCGTTTAATTATAAAACCGTCTCAACCCGTCTTGCTTTCCTCGTCTCATCTCATTTTTGCCATTTTCCCTACAACCAATAAAAATAGCAAAAGAGTACCACTTTTTAGAAATATAATGACTATTTATAATAACTAAATTAAAATTATTGATTGTTAATTATAATATATAATGAGCTATAATTCGATAGAATCACGCAAAATCGATTCAAATAAAGGTGTAAATATGGGGGAAATCGGTACTAAAATATTACTTATCACCTACCGCTTAATTGCATGTGTTAGTGGACATACGATGACGTTGTTGGGAGGCGAACGCATTGCGTTGATCGACCCGGCCGTCAAATGTTGTGTACTTGCGAGGTGGTGTTATTTGCATGTAGCGTACCGCTTAATATGAGGCTTGAGCTCTTTTCCGCCTCTTTCGTGAATTATTCTTACGAATTTGGAGGTACTCGGCGTCATTTGATTGACCGAGTCTTGGATGCGAAATGTTTATCGCATGTCGAACTGGAAAATGCGATTCCGGGATTCTGGCCAGATTTAGACTAGGACCGTATTATTATCGTCGTCCTACCGGAGGAAAATAGTCCACGTATACGAAATGAATTGAATTTCGTATACGTTCAGGGAAATGCTTATCTCGTGGATGCCTTTTAATGATACTTGCCATGTACACGGTGCTAGTGCGTTTCATTTACCGTGAGAGAGGTCGTCATTGAGTCGTTATGATTGGTTGAATGATTATATGATTGATCATTGGATGACTTGGCATGGTTTGGTTGTCGAGTCTCAATCTTATCAAACTTATACCGCTAACGGTGAGATGCAAGCCCTAGTGAGCGTATTCGGTTGCCTAAGAGTGTCTTCCCCGAGTCTTTGAATAACATGATGGATTCGGATTTGTATTTCCATATGCTCTTCTCATTATTTATCGAATTGCCTATCTATTCTTATCGTATCTCACATGTATATCTATATATGCATGATTTTACTTTTGTATTTCCTTCTATGTACGTTTAATGTGATATGGCTGGGAGAACCCGGAGTTACTCCCCACTGATTGTGGCGTTCATGTTTTTCATGAATGAACAGGTTGCGTGCATGGATGGCTTTTTGTTTGACTATTTTTGGTTCGGGTGTGAGCTAGCGGGCGTTGTCCCTGGAAGTTTCACCTCTAGACGATATTAGCTAGTTTTGCTAAACACTTGTTCTTTGCTAACATTTTAAGAGACTCCGTCTCTTTGTTGTACTTCCGTATTTAGTTTGTATTATTTTGACACTCCTCGTTTTATTTAACTTGCATGTAAGAAGTTTTTTAAAATACCGTATTTCCGCATATGGTTTCACATGCTTTGTATGTTTTATATTTTCCGCATTCGCGAGGGTTGTCACAAGTTGGTATCAGAGCTTTATCGCTCCCGACGCACACACGTGAACCCTAAACTTAAACTACTTGACCTTAAAATAATAAATTAGAGATGGGTAGACTTAAGGACCTAAGGTGGTAGTCTTTGGTGTACTTGATGTTTGTTAGGTTCTAACTTGGTTGTTGATTGTGTTGAGTGATGTTATGTTTGTTTGTATATACCGTCTTAAGGTGGATCATTGTGTTACCTAGAAGGAATATTCTCTACCGAAGATTTGAAGATTTACAAACCTAATTGAAGTGTATTTCTTCCTCATCTATGTTTTCTCTCGTCCTAAATGTATCATGTTCTCTTCCTTCTATATAAGTGCTTCTTTCTTTTCCATCTTATTTGCCTCTTGGAAATTACTCTTGATAGTTCCTCCATCTTACCATTGGTATCCTTACCTTCCCTTGTAACATTTTTTGTGGATGCCATACCCATTTGTTTGTAGTTTATTATACTTGGTCGGAAGGACTTAAATTTTGTGGAATATTAGTATTAGTTAGAATGAATTTGTGAATTGAGGGAAATGGTGTAGATCTTAATTCACCCTATATTGATGATTGGTTGTATCTCTAAGGAAAGGTCGTAAGATAAGTTTGATGATTTTAATGCTTGATGCTTGTCATGACTTGTGTGTAAATAGTTCATGATATTCGATGGTGTAAGGTTGAATGAGTTGGCTATGACTTCTTAACTTATTAGTAATTTAGTCTTTTGGACTTAGAAGTTTAGTATTGTTTTGAAGATCATGCTTATGATAGGTCTAATTGGTGTAGATAAGAAGTTTTGAATGATATCTTGAGGTTCGAAATACTTTTGAGGTTAAGTGACATCTTGTGGTTTCCTATGGTGTGTTTGTGAGTATAGGCTTGGTGGAAAAGCATTTGGCTATAGTTCTTGGATTTAAAGATATGATCTTAGCTTATGGTATTGGAGACTTGTTTGAAGTAGTAAGGTTTCGGTAAGTTGAACCATATTACTTGAGGATTATGATGTGAGTTATGATGGAAATACCTTGGGACGTTAATGATGATGTTTGACTTGAGGTCGTACTTTGTTAATAATGAACTCGTGGGCTATATGATATTGATAATGACGTTTTGTTTGGTGTTCTACCTTGTGGCCATAGGAGTTGAAAAGAGATTAGTATGGAGAATTCCTTATTGGTTCTTCGGTTTTTGAAATCTTTGGTAATGTGTCAAATTATGGAGTTGAGAGAATGTTACTATGCTTGAGTTGCAATTCCGTAATTGGGAATCCGTGTTTTATGAGAGGATGGATGAATTGGATTGTTATCGATTTGTTAAATCTAGGTGTACCTTACTCCGATGATTTGTGGTACGATGGTCTCTTGTAAGAGACCTTTGTTTGGGATGAGTTGCTTTACTATCACCCTATGTCTGAAAGGAGAAACTTTGTGGATTAAATCTTAAACCCTTACTCGTGCCATCATTCCTTTTCATTTCCATTCTTGAATGTTTTTGTCAAGATTGATCTTTAAGAAATTACAAGCTCGTACTTTCTTTCTTACTCAGATATCTTCATAACTCTACTATCTGCCTTGTCTCTTCCTCACCCTCGTTTTCCTTTTTCGCCTTCGCCTTTTTCATCTTATCGTAGTCTTTAGTGACGCTTCCTAATGTTCCTTGTATCATGTTCTTTTATCCCTACTCTCTTGAGAGGTAGTTTTTCTTATTAGCTAACGTAAGGGTTAGTAGGTGTGATTTGAAGAAGTTTCAAATATGATGCCTAACCGTCCTATTAAACTAGTTTCATGTTTAGATGATTATAAGGAATTGAGGATAAACTTAGGATGAAACTCTCCTAGTGGTTTTAGACTATGAAAGCTTAATGTTGCAATATCATTTTGAGGATCGAAATAAGCATAATGATAGTTGGTAGTTGTGGTTAAGAAATTTAGTGATTCTTTAAGTGTTACATGGGAAATTGTGTTCCTTAAATGTTGGACCCTAACGGAATAATTACCTTGTGGAATTCGGATTGGATGACCAAACTTGAGGAATATTGTCATAAGCGAAAACCGATGTATTGAGAGTTTGAAGGAGCTAAATAAATTGATTTACGGTCGCATTGCCCTATGATTGGCAAAAGTTAAGTGAAATGAGATTGTGTGACTAATCTCTTTTGAGGATTTGTGTTTTGACTTTTGAGGATGAGAAAGTTCATTGTAAATTTAGGATAATGAGTTTGAAGTAAATTGGATCAAAGGATTTCATAGTAAGCCTCTTTTACCTTGTGGTTGTTAGCAATCATGTTTCCATAGATAATTATTTTGTTGGTAGTTTCTAGTAAGAGTTTTGATGAAACTAAGAAGATTAAAGTGCGTAATAAATCTTTCATGTGGATTGTTAGTTGTGGAGTCTACCGTGCCTATGGACCTTAGTAGATTCTAATTGGATTCGAATAATTGGGATCTGTTACTCGAAGTTTCGTGATTATGGAATATTTTTGTAAGATTTCTGATGATTGAAAATGATGAGTTGCAAATTGGGTAAAAATGCATTCTCTTGAGGATTTGGTTTATTAGTAGAGTTAGTGATGTTGAATTCTTGTAGATCTTCCTGCCGACTTTATCTTAATCTTCCTATCCCTAAGAATTCGATTTGTTTTGTTTTTGCGTGTTTTGTATATATTTTGTTATCGTGATTTGTGAACTTTATGTTCGAGTCGCTCTATGTACGTGTAATGTCGTGTTATTTTGACTTTATCTTTGAGAAAACCTTCGAATTTCCATATTGCTTTCCTAATTTTACTTTTCAAAGAAGTCTAAAGAGGGTTTTTGTACCTCCTTTTTGGAGAAAATAGATTTCTTTCGCTTTTATATTTGGATTTTTGCGTTTGGTTGGATGTTTGCACTTGTTATTGGAGACGTCTGATAACTAGTCCTGCACTTACTAACGTTGTTTTGAATTTCGATTTCACTAATTCGACATTGATTTGATTTTGGATAATTAGAGTTCTCGTTCGCGACGAGCATTCTTGTGATCCGTAAATAGAGTTTCGCTCTTATGAAAAATTTCCTTAAAACCGTTTTCGAGAAGAACCTCATTTCATAAATGTTTTCCTTTGTAAAAGCTTTCGTGTTGATTTTGTTAACCGATTCTTTTTCTTGATACTTTTGTTTTCTACTCTCAAGTTTCGAGGACGAAACTTTTTAAAAGGTGGGGTGATTGTAACACCCAGAAATGTACCCTATTTTTATAGTGAAAATATTTTACGGAAACTTTTCAGCAAAATTTAGTTTTAACCGTAAATTTAATTTTTCGAGTCGAATTTAGAATTTCCGAGTTCGTATTTGGAATTTCCGCGAGATTCCATGAGAATCCCGTCTTAAGGCGAGTTTGAGTTTTTCTTGACTTTTCCACTTAAATATCTCATACTACCTCTTTAATCTATTTTTCATACACAACTCAAACATCAACTTACTTCATCACTAAGAAACCCAAAACCCTTTCTTCCATAATCTTTCCAAGCTTAGATTCATCGTATCTCACTCGTTTCTTGTCGAAATTCACGTAAGTTGGTCTTATTCTTCCCCTCTTAGCTTCCTCTATCCGTATTGGTAATAAAATTACCGTCTTTCTCGCTTTTTAAATTATCCGTCTTTCTCAAGGTGAAATATATTCATCTTTTATTACCTAATTGTAGGTGGAGACTACTAGGAAGGCTTAGTAATCGATTAAAGACGCGTAAAGGTAACGGTGAAGGGTTACTCGGTATCATTTACGTGTTTTACATGCTTTATATGCTAGAGTTCGTATTAGACTACGATTAGTAAGTTTAGGAATTATGTTATGGATGATGATTGTTGTTATTTGATGATTTTGATGATGAATATTGATTGTTGATAGTTGATAGAAGTGAATAATGAAAATTGGAAATGATAGAAATGGTGTTTGTTGTTCTCGGGTGGAATTGTGTTCCTGGCCGAAGGGCCGGCTGCCGGTTCAGTGGCCGGCTGGGAATTCACTAGACCGACCCTTTTTCGTAGAATGATCATATCTCCTTTGTTACTTGCTTGTTTTGGGCTTGTGACAATTCGTTGGAACCGTAAGAGGATAACCTATCACCTCAACTTGGGATTTCTATATTTGCATATCTAGAACGCTAGTTATGACCGTTTGAAGTGAACCCATGTTTTAGTTAGTTTCCAAACTTGCTTTTTGTGTGTTGTTGTGCTCCGAGCCGGGGTACCGGCCGCCTCCCTCCACACCGGCCTGGAACACGGCTGTATTTTTCTTATAAAATCTCTAAAACTCGTAATTCATATTAGTTCGCATGATTCGTTTATCGTATAATTTTACGTAGTGACTTATAATATTCATGTTTTGGGATATATGATATTTCTTTCGCTTGTATCACATGTTTTGTGACGGTTTTTGGTATGTTCCCCTTTGAGTCGGTTTTTACAAATGTTACGGTTTGAGCACTATTTTGTCTTGTGCTTTGTACTCTCATTCCCTTGGCTACCGTCCCGTTCGTAAGGCTGGAATGTCGGAACGGAGAGGTATCCTACTGCTTAAATGCATGTGTTAGTGGGCATACGACGACGTTGTTGGGAGTTGAACGCTATTGCGTTGATCGACCCGGCCGTCAAATGTTGTGTACTTGCGAGGTGGTGTTATTTGCATGTAGCGTACCGCTTGTTATGAGGCTTGAGCTGTTTTTCCGCCTCTTTCGTGAATTGATCTACCGAATTTGGGGTACTCGGCATATATATTGTAAGACCGAGTCTTGGATGCGAAACGTTTATCGCATGTCGAATCGGAACACGTTATTCCGAGATCCTGGCCAGGTTTAGACTAGGACCGTATTATTATCGTCGTCCTACCGGAGGAAATTAGTGCACATATACGAAATGTAGCCTCGTGTATGAGTTCAGGGAGATGCTTATCCCGTGGATGTCCGTTAATCATACTTGCCATGTATACGATGCTAGTGCGTTTCATTTACCGTGAGAGATGTCGTCTTGTGTCGTCGTTCTTGAATGCGTGATTTCATGATAATTATTCATGGTCATTGCATGATTGGACACCGTCAATGTCTTGGTTCGTGAATGGATGATAATATGTTGGATTTATTGTGATCATCGCATGACTTGACTTGGTTTGTCTGTCGAGTCTCAATCTGATCAATCTTATACCGCTAACGGTGAGATGCAAGCCCTAGTGAGCGTATTCGGTTGCCTAAGAGTGTCTTCCCCGAGTCTTGTGACTAACGATGATGGATCGGATTTGTTTTCCATCATGCTCTTCTCATATTATCGAATTGCCCTATCTATTCTTATCGTATCTCACATGTATATCTATATATATGCATGATTTACTTTTGGTATTTCCTTATATGTACGTTTAATGAGATATGGCTGGGAGAACCCGGAGTTACTCCCCACTGATTGTGGCGTTCATGTTTTTCATGAATGAACAGGTTGCGTGCATGGATGACTTTTTGGATATGATATTTTGGGGTTCGGGTGTGAGCTAGCGGGCGTTGTCCCTGGAAGTTTCACCTCTAGACGATATTAGCTAGTTTTGCTAAACACTTGTTCTTTGCTAACATTTTAAGAGACTCCGTCTCTTTGTTGTACTTCTGTATTTAGTTTGTAATATTTTGACACTCCTCGTTTTATTTAACTTGCATGTATAAAAGTTTTTAAAATACCGTATTTCCGCATATGGTTTCACATGCTTGTATGTTTTATATTTCCGCATTCGCGAGGGTTGTCACACAAGGGTCCACTTCAAACGGTCATTGCTAGAGTTCTATACATGCAAATGCAGAAATTACAAATGGATGAGATATATTATCCTCTTACGGTTCCAACGATAGGTCACAATCTCAAAACAAGAAAGTAACGAAGGAGATATGACCATTTTACGAAAATGGGTCTGTATAGGAAAACTGCAGTCGTCACGACCGTGACTTGTATGTCACGCTCGTGACATGAGTTTCACGACCGTGACTTGCAAGTCACGCCCGTGAAATGTCTGTCACGCAAGGGTATTGGCTCTGCCTTTTATTTCACGCTCGTGACATATGGGTCACCCCCGTGACTTGGGTCGAGACATCTCTTTTTTGTTCTAAACTCAACCATGGCTTCCCCAAAATAGATCCACACACAAGTTTAACAACAATAAGTGATTGAAACCAACAACATATATGTAATCTTGCATAAGATTAACATAAATTAAGCATATGAGATGGATTAAACATATAAATGAGTAATAAAAACTTATTCATGTGAAATCAACACAAAGAATTAATCAATTAACACATAAAATACATATTGATATCAAGTAACCCTTCACCGTTACCTTTACGCGTCTTCAATCGATTTCTAAGTCTTTGTCCACTAGGTAGTAATCCTTATCGGAGTCTTGAAGATCTCCACCTATACAAAGACGACAAAAGATGAATATAATTTTCCTTTGAGAAAGACGGAAAAATTGAAAATGAGAAAGACGGTAATTTTATTACCACACAAGGTAGAGGACGATGAGAGCAGAAGATTAAGATGAAAATAAGAAGATTTGAGTGAGGAATGAAGGAGTAGTGAGGAGTTTGAGTTGATCCATAAATGGGGCTTAGGGTTTGGTGGCTTGGTGAGGAAGAAGAAGTAAGTGGAAAAGATGAGGGAAAAATGGGGATATAAAGGTGAATGGAAAAATATGGGGGAAAAAGCCCAAAAGCGACTTAAGGCGTAAATCACACGGAATTTCGAGTAGAGTCCGAAAACAAACTCGGATTTGCTAAATTAGAAGAAGAAGAGGGAGACTCCTCCCTCTACTACACTTGTGTTACACGGCCAAAAAGAGGAGTAAGAGAGTTTTATATAAACTCCTCTTCTCTATATAATTCATCATTCATAACTTGACACAAAAAATCATCACTAATTTTTGTATTCTTTCTAGCACAAGAAAATGCATATCTCAGAGCATCTTGGGTGCAACAATAAGGGGAATATCGATCTCGATATTTGTTCTTAGGCCATATTGCTAGGACAAAAGGTTGATTCTAATCTTTATGCTTTTCGTTTATGACTCGTATTTCATATATTATAATTTCGTTATAATTTTTAAAATTCATGTATGAAATATACCGATATTTCCCACAAGTGGTATCAGAGCCAAGACTACGAAATTATTTTATATGATTTTCCATAAATGATGATATATATTAAATTAAATTTTTCAGAATTTTTTTTTAATATTTCGGCTGATTTTTTTTGGCTGTTTTTTCTTTTTGCATTTTGATTTATTGATATTGTTGTTTTAATATGTTAAGATGACAATATGATAAATTTGTAGATGTTTTAATTTAATAAGGATTAAATTAAAACGTAAATGGAGATTGCTTTTGAATGTTTATGAACATTTGTTTTGCAATATATTTTCGGTATACATGATGTTAAATTGTTATTTTGCATCATGATTCATTAATTTTAATGATGTTCAAATCAATTATGATTAGTCAAATATTAAGATAATCGATTTAATCATGATTTAGATATTCATTTTAATTTGTTAAATTGAATCATCTAGTTTGAATCAATGTTTAATAAAGATTAAATATTGATAACTGTACCGATCTGTTAATATTAGCAACATCAAAATTAAATAAATAAAATAAAATAAAAAAACAACCGCGGCTGCTGTTAATAAAAAAAAATTCGGTTTTTTTTGTTTTTTGTTATTGGCCGATTTTTGATTTATGCATAATTGTTGGAGTAGGTGTCCTCCACAAATAGTGCGCCACATAATAAATCTTATTAAGGAATATAATTGGGATATTTATTGACTATATATATGATTAGTAAGTTGATTAACGTAAATCAATAACGGTTGGCTGACTAGAGTTTGACGTTATTGTCGTTTGACGGCGGTGATTAACTGATCCCTTTCGGTCACACCTAAAGGATGAAATCCAAATAGTAACTAATTATTTGTATACGATACAGTTAATTAGTACATTACATATATTCGATATTTACGAGAGTTAATTGTTAGAAATTGAGTTAAGAACTCAAATTCGATTAAACTTATTTTTCAATTATGCGATAATTGACTAATAAAATTATATCTTATTTTAATACGATTAAATAAGATTTAACTTAGTAATTAATCGTTAAATTACTAAATTAGTTGAGGTTTTGAGATAGAGGTAATTAGTTAATTATATTTACAAAGAGTTGTAAAATAAATTAACTAAGCATTGTGGTACCCATTATATATTGATATAATGGTAAAATATTACTTAAAATGTTAAGTACATATTATTCATTTAATTGTGTCATATAATTGTTATATGATCAAATTAACACTTAATTATACAAGATAATTAAGCATATGATTAATAAGTATTTGTGGGACAAATATCAAAAATCAAAATGGATCAAAACAAGGCTCACATGGCCGGTCATTTTGAAGTGGATGGTGATGATGGTTACTCTTATTCATACTCACAAGCAACATGTGCTTATGACATGAATAGTAAACCTAAAATCATTTTATTCACTACAACACATTACCACTTTGCATGGCAATAAAATAAGAAGAAAAATCACTCTTTTGTGATGATGATAGCCGGCCCTCTTGGCTATAAATAGAGCAATTGTTGTTCAATTTATTCACTAGTTCATTCTTGCTTATTTTCATACATCTCTCAAAACTCTTCTTCTCTCTAAAAACTCTCATATACTAATATTTCTTAAGTATTACTAGTGTAGTAATATAGTCTAATATTAGTAGTATAATATCTATCTAATTATCTAGTTAATAATAAGAGTAGATTATTTGGGTTCATCTTGGTGCAACTTAGAGGAGATCTTCTAGTTTGGAGATTGCTTGTGTTCATCCATATTATTAGCTCAAGAACAACAAGAAGGAGTTCTTGTTGTGCCCATATTATTTCCATATCAATGTGAGGAAATTTCTTCTTTTATATAAATGTCTTTATATTTGCATGCATGTTACATAGATCATTATAAACTAAATTAACAAGTAATTTAGTAAATAATTAGAGGAGTCTAATTAAGGTCTATGGACTATCAATTATAATGATAATGTATACTTGTTATTGTGAAAAAGTTCACAATGTTTGGATACCCAATTATTTTAAAAAGGTTTAAAATAATGTTGGATTAATTCATATTATACGTTAATATGAATTGGATTATGCTTGATTGGAATTATTGTGAGTAATTAAGGAATTGTCACATAATTTTGATCATTTTAAATAGGTGGTTTGGATAAATTACTCTACATAATTAAGGAATTATGTCTTGAATGATTAATTTATTGTTGATGCATTTTATTTTGTTGAATGATTTATTGAATGGTTTATTTACGTATTTTTGCAATTGGTTGTAATTTTTAATATCTAGTGTGGCCTTAGTTGATTATGTTTTCGTAATGATGGAAACGTGATCTTGATGTAATTTTGAGATCTCGAATCTCCTTTTGTTTTCTTTGAAATTATGTTTTTAAATTAGAATGTAAATAGGTTTATATTTTGTAATTTATTAAATATAATTTGAGAAGACTAAAGATGGATATCAGATTGCTCACTCCCGATACATGGACTAAGATGGAACATCAAGACAAGCCTTTCGGGACTTTGTAATGTTCCAAAAGTGTATTTTGTTCATTTTGGTAGATAGGCCACACTAGGACTTTGTAATGTTATGTATTTTTCGTTCTTGTTGCTTTTCATCACATGATAGTTAGTGCATCATATTCCGCCTAAACCAAACCACCTACTACTAAAATTGCATGAAAATTGACTCATATAGTTTAGATGTTTGTTATCATGGACATAAATATGTCACACAAATTTAAGGCATCATCTTAGTTTATTCATTATCGCATACTAGATATTCGTTCACTTAAAATGAATTAAAATAAAGTTGATGGCATCTTCCTCTAAAACCTAAAATTGAGACTAGTCTTTATAGGCCAAACTACTATGAATCCCTTCTTCGTCGGTAGGCATATAGGACCTTACTCTCCATATGACCCCTTCTACGTTGGGTAAGTAGTATGTGTTGACTTATTTTACCTCAACATTATAATTCGAAGAGTTTCTCGTGATTATGATGGACTAAAGATAAAATGTTATCGACCAAGAATTCTAAAGATAGAATTAGCCAAGAGGTTGGCTTATCAATTTACAGATAATTGAGTCTTAGGATCATTTATATAATTCTTGAGGGAGGTCAATTGTATAAATGCTTGAGTCTTCGCATTAAACAAGTTTTGCACTAGACTTAATTCATATCGATGAGTATGCTTATTATTATATTTTTCTTCTTTTTCGCAGTGTAGAATTCGTCTTATATTGATAATACTGCTATAACAAATGGCTGGCCATAATGATGTCCCTATGCCAAATGCCACACTCGCTTACCGTGAGGACAGAAAAGCAGGCCGCGTCACTCCTGTTGGTATGTCATCTTATATTCATATGATTGAGATTAACCAAGCAAGTTTCGGAACTTGGGTACTTGATACTGGTTGTGGTTCTCATCTGTGTAATCATTTGCAGGGCCTAAAAAACATCACACCTCTCGCAAAGGGTGATGTGGACCTGCGAGTCGGGAATGGAGCAAAAGTTGCTGCAGTCTCAATGGGAACATACATAATCCAACTCCCGAGTGGATTTGAGTTATATTTATATAATTGTTACTATGTACCCAGTTTATCTAAGAACATTATTTCTGTCTCCGTGCTTGATAAAGACGGTTTTTCATTTTCAATAAAAGACAATAGCTGTATTTTCTCTTTAAATGAAATGGTTTATGGCAACGCAGTTGCCATGAATGGCATTTATATCTTAGATCAAACAACAGACATATTCCACATGAATAATAAGAAAGAAAAGGTTGGTGACAAAGATCAAACTTATCTATGGCACTGTCGTATGGGACACATAAATGAAAAACGTGTAAAGAAGCTCATTGAGAATGGGACTATCTCCCCATTTGATTACGAATCATTTGGCACGTGTGAATCATGTCTTATCGGCAAAATGACTCGAATTTTCTTCAAAGGTGCTGGAATGCGTGCTAATGACCTATTAGGATTCATACATGCTGATGTATGTGGACCTATGTCAATCAACGCAAGAGACTGCTATAGATATTTTATCACTTTTACGGATGATTTGAGTAGATACGGATATGTCTACTTAATGAAGCATAAAAGTGAGTCCTTTGAAACGTTCAAGGAATTCTAGAATAAGGTTGAGAACCAACTGGGAAGAAAGGTTAAAGCACTTCGATCAGATCGTGGTGGCGAATATCTTTCAAATGAGTTTGATCAACACCTTAAAGACTGTGGCATAGTATTACAGTTAACTCCACCTGGAACACCTCAATTAAATGGTGTGTCCGAACGGAGAAATCGAACATTACTTGGTATGGTTCGATCCATGATGAGTCACACGGTAGTACCTGATTCATTATGGGGTTTTGCTCTTTTGTCAGCTGCTCTAATACTTAACCGAAGTCCGTCTAAAGCTGTAGACAAGACTCCATATGAGATATGGAAGGGAACGGTCCCTAACTTGTCCTTTATTCGGGTTTGGGGCTGCGAGGCTTATGTCAAGTGGAGACACGAGGATAAGCTCGGCCCGCGATCGGTCAAGACATAATTTATTGGTTATCCAAAAGGAATGTTTGGTCATTACTTCTAATCGCCTACTGAACATCGAGTTTTTGTTGCGGCTAGTGCGAAGTTCTTACAGAAAGAGTTTCTCGAGAGCAAGTCAAGTAATAGAACCTTCGATCTGTCGGAGAATTAAGAACCAACAACCGAGCAACCGATGGAGGAAAATGTTCCTTCAACTTCTGCTATGGTTCATATTCCTCAGGAACCTAGGAGGTCGGGAAGAGTCTCCATTCTTCCGGACAAATACATTGGTATGGTCGAGGAGAATGATAGAGATGACATTTTGCTCCAAGAGAGTAACGAACCCGCTACCTATAAAGGTGCCATGACCTGTTCCGACTCTAAGCTATGGCTTGAAGCCATGCAATCCAAGATGGACTCCATGTGTGAGAATGACGTATGAGATCTTGTTGATTTGCCTGATAAGGTACGACCACTTCAGTGCAAATGGCTTTATAAGATAAAGCATTCTGTAGAAGGACAACCAAACACCTATAAGGCACGACTAGTGGCAAAAGGTTTCACTCAAGTGCAAGGATTGCATTATGATGAAATCTTTGCACTCGTAGTTATGCTGCGTTCCATTCGGATAATCTTAGCGATTGCCGCTTTTCATGACTATGAAATTTGGCAAATGGATGTGAAAACCGCCTTCTTAAACGGTTATTTGGAGGAAGAATTGTACATGGTACAACCCGAAGGTTTCATTGATCCTAAAAATCCTAAGAAAGTGTGCAGGCTTAAGCGTTCCATTTATGGACTTAAGCAAGCTTCTCGGAGTTGGAATCATCGTTTCGACCAGGTGATAAAAGAGAATGGTTTCACTCGATTGGTCGAGGAACCATGCTTGTATGTCAAGTCGAGTGGGAGTAAGATTGTCTTCTTGATATTGTATGTGGATTACATACTCTTGATTGGGAATGGCATTCCTCTCTTATCTTCGGTAAAAGTATGGTTAAAGAACCATTTCCAGATGAAAGATCTGGGTGAGGCACAACGCATATTGGGGATCCGTATCAATAGAGATAGATCACGACGGATGTTGTCACTCAGTCAGGAGTCTTATATAGATAAGATTCTTGAGAGGTTCAGCATGACCAACTCAAGAATGGGTACCTTCCAATGATTTCTGGGATGCATTTGAGTAAAGCTCAGGCACCCAAGACATCGGAAGAGGTCGAGCGCATGAGTCGTGTTCCTTATGCATCAGCCATAGGATCGATCATGTATGCCATGATATGCACACGTCCAGACGTGGCATATGCATTGAGTATGACGAGTCGGTACCAAGGCAATCCAGGTGAAACACACTGGATGGTTGTTAAAAATATCCTTAAGTACTTGCGAAGGACTAAGGATTGGGTATTGACTTATGGAGGAGATACTAAGCTATGCGCAATCGGTTAAGAAGATGCTAGCTTCCAAACCGATCGAGATGACTCGAAATCTCAGTTTGGATTCGTCTTTACTCTTAATGGAGCTGCGGTCAGTTGGAAAAGTTCCAAACAAAGTGTTATAGCAGATTCTACAACTGAGTCCGAGTACTATGTCGCTTCGGAAGCTGCAGAGGAAGCTATATGGATGCGTCAGTTCTTACAAGGACTAACCGTACTTCCTAGTTCGAATGATCTAATCACCATCTATTGTGAAAATAGAGCGGCCATCTTCCAAGCTAAGGAGCCTAAGTATAGCAACAAGTCTAGACATGTACTTCGGAAGGCTCACATGATCCGAGATTACGTGGAGCAAAAGGAGATAGTGATAGACAAGATTGCTTCGGATGACAACATCGCGGATCTTCTCACTAAACCGTTAAAATATGATAAGCATGAAGAGCACATTATTTCCATGGGAATTAAACGTGTTCCTGAGTTGTAGTTGCTATTTATATGGATTAGATAAATGTCTCTTTTTCATATACTATTTATAACATCATCGTATTGTTTCAAATTTTGTTTTTCATGTGGATTGTACGACAACATTGAACGCCACAAAGTGAAATGAATTACATTATATTTGTTTTGGTCCGTAATCACCACATGAGCTGATATGTAACACCCTCAAATTTGCGGAAAGAAAAAAAAAATAATTTAACTAAATAAAATATGAGAATCCATAACGAAGGTGTCATAAATAAAAAGGTTCATTACAAAACGGAAATAATATTATACAAAAGAAATATACAAGACGGGGACATAGCTCCCGTATAAATACGGAAATAAAAAGAGTATATAATAATATACAAACTAAGAACCGAATATAGGTCCAAGGTAAATACTTCACTCGCTAGCTCGTCAATGTACCCAATGTATGCATCACAAACCTTCCAACCGCATTAAATATAAACACGGAAGCCACAGTCAGTGGGGAGTAACTCCGAGTTCTCCCAGCCACGAAATGTCGAGTTTAATAAAACATGAATAACATAAAAGCAATGTATATGGAAAATACAAAACCTTAACATATATGATATGCTTTTCATGTTATGAAACCACTTAACTAACATATAACCTAGCATATGAAAGCTATCATGTGAATACGATAATACTATAACACGAGGTAGGGAAGCTGGTATGCTAGCTCAGAGGTTACCGTTAACATGGCCATGAGACACTCAAACCCTAATCAACACGTAATCATGTGAATCAGTTAACAATCGGTAATCCAAACTCTATCAACCTTAGCCGGCTTGCATCTCACCTTCTAAGATTCATAGAATCATACAAACATGAAAGACCAATACGCCTACAAACAGGCATAAGTTCTTAGGACAGTCAATAGAAGACTTCTGTAACTCGAGTCTATACCACGAGGTAGGATATACTTATATATTTAGGCTCAGCGGTCACGCTAATAACATGGCCAGAATACAAAGCAAGCATCTAGGCTCAGCGGTTACCTTTAAAACATGGCCCAGATCCAAAGCACATATCTCAGCTCAGAGGTTACCCTAATAACATGGCCAAGATACAACTCTACCCTAATCCTAGACTGCGCAGACCAGAGAAGTGCGGAAAAACATCGCACCCAAGACTCATCACAAGAGTACCCCTAAGGAGATCCACCAAAGGGTTGGCTAGTACTGAAGCTGGCTCCTTTCCCCAAAGTGGAAACAATGGCAGCCATGCCCCGACTTGGAGATCCACCAAGCCGGGAACACAAAAGCTATCAAGCTGTAAACTCCATATGCTCGTTAAAGATAGTAAGGCCTATCAATGTCATGGTCCAAGATACTCATTTAGAATTAGAATGGTCAAAACGCCATATACTCATAATTCTCTATGGGTACTTAGTCAACACGACACCAACCATATAATCAAACAGTCACGGGAAAAACATCCTATCATGTGACTAATTGCATATAAATCATATTCAAATATCATATCGCCTCATATCTACTAAGGCTAATTCATTAATTAAATACAACCTTACTTGAAGACAAATCCCCGACCCGATTCCCGCGACGGGTCATCAGTCAAAACGGGGCTGACTAGATCGTAGTTTGACCAAACCCGTTTGGTCAAACCGGCTAGAAACAGAGTCTTAGCCATCGAGGCTTGAACATAAGAATATCACATTCATTTCATGCTATTTCATTCAATTTCTAACATGTAAATTATTAATTCATACCAAAAACCCGCTTGACTTAAAGGATATAAAATTAAACTACAATCACGTATTATAATTTCTAACATGTGAGAAATAATAATATATTGAAAAGCTTTTAATTAAATAATTTACTTATTAAAATTTCCCACTTGCTAAATATTACTAAACACGATAAAATAACAATACTCAAAAACTGTCACAAGTCCAAGGGGACCCACGGTTCATTTTGGACCGGTTTTGGTCATCTTTTCTAAAAACCGTTTCTTAATATTTCTCGCATGCTTAACATATTTAAAACCCGTCAAAACAACAACAAAACAATCAAGTATCGACAAAAACCCAAAGGACAAATCCCGGACCAATCCAGACCGGGCTGGACCGGCCTGAACCGGCCTGAACCGGCCTGGTTTGGGCTGGTTTTTCAGCCATTTCTCACGGCCCCAACAACAACAAACACCTAATTAATTCCAACATGTTTTAATTAACAAACAACCATTTTAACAACCAATTAAACCTTCATCATACAAAAATCATGATTATGAACAAATCATCCAAATTTATCAAGAACACTAAACATATCAAAAATTCATACAACATAATAAAAATAACAACTTATCATGTTACTAATTAAAAACCGTAAATCATAAACAACAACTAATCTTCTTCGGTTTCCTCTTGAAGAGTTTGATATTATTCTGGGTATGGATTGGTTATCTACTTACCCAACGTAGAAGGGGTCATATTATGACTTCCGACGAAGAAGGGGCTCATAGTAGTTTTCCCTATAAAGACTAGTCTCAATTTTAATTTATAGGGGAAGGTCCCATCGTCTTAACTTAAATTCATTTTAAGTGAACGAATGTCTAGCAACTCGAGAATGATTTAACTAAGGTGATGGCCCTAAAAGCGAGTGACATCCGTATGTCCATGATTAAAATATTCAACCTATATGAATCATTTTACATGCATTTTATTAGGTGGTTTGGTTTAGGCGGAATATGATGCAATTATATCTATCATGTGATGGAAAGTAAACGAGAATGAAAAACGTAAAAGGAAAAACATATCCTAGTGTGGCCTATCCTACCAAAAAGAATAAAATACAACTCGGAATCCAACAGATTGGACCCTCGAAGCTTGACTTTATCACCCTTCTTGGTCCATGCAGTGGGAGTGAGCTCCAATCTCCATCTTTAGTCTTCTTTGAAATTACAATAAATAAACTTACATAGATCCTATTTAATACATACTAATTTCAAAACCCAAAACTAAAAATAAAGGAGATGCGAGATCTCAAAATACATCCAAGACTATGTTACCATCATTACGGTAACACAATCTACTAAGGCCACACTAAGTTACAACTGATTGTAAAAATACGTTAAAAATTCATTCAAACATTCCCAAAAACAATATAAAAGCATCAACTAAAATAAAAC
>JAIUZE010071904.1:0-27840 GCA_022085475.1 Heliosperma pusillum | reverse complement strand
CTCCCAACAACGTCGTCGTATGCCCACTAACACATGCATTTAAGCAGTAGGATACCTCTCCGTTCCGACATTCCAGCCTTACGAACGGGAAGGTAGCCAAGGGAATGAGAGTACAAAGCACAAGACAAAATAGTGCTCAAACCGTATCATTTTTAAAAACCGACTCAAAGTGGGACATAGCAAAAACCGTCACAAAACATGTGATACAAGCGAATGAAATATCATATATTCAAAACATTAATATTATAAGTCACTACGTAAAATTATACGATAAACGAACGATCGGAATTATTATAAATGAAATCGTAAACAAGAAATACAACCAAAGACCAGCAGGTGCCAGCCGGTCAGGTGGACTGGTTGCCGGCCACCCGGCTAAGGCCAATAGTCATATGAAAAACCAAGTTGAAACATCAGTGTGTCCCACCCGGTCAAGGGGACCGGCTGCCGGCTACCCGGCTGGGACCAAGGGCATATAAGAAAAACAAGGCAAAGTGATATAAGCATGATATAAATTTAACATTGATAAACATGAAACAATACATGATTCAAATGGTCATAACTAGAATTCTACATATTCAAATGCAGAAATTCCAGGTTGAGGTGATAGCTTATCCTCTTACGGTTCCAACGATAGGTCACAAGCCCAAAGCAAGCAAGTAACGAAGGAGATATGATCATTCTACGAAAAAGGGTTGGTGCAGTGAGTCCCAGCCGTTCAGGTGAACCGGCGGCCGGGTACCTAGCTGAGAACACTTCTACCCGAGAAAAATAACTCTTCAATCATCCAATTTCAATTATCATAAATAACTACTATCAACTATCACTAATCATTATTTATCATCAACAATCATCAACCAACAACACTCATCATCAACAACACAAGTTCTATGAATACTAATCCTATTCCAAATACGATTACTAACATAGAAAACACATTAAAACACGTAAATGATATCGAGTAACCCTTCACTGTTACCTTTTCGCGTCTTTAATCGATTTCTAGAAAGTCTCCACCTACAATTAGATAACAAAAGATGAATATAATTCACCTTGAGAAAGACGGATAATTTAAAAAGCGAGAAAGACGGTAATTTTATTACCAATACGGATAGAGGAAGCTAAGAGGGGAAGAATAAGACGAACTTACGTGAATTTGAGTGAGAATTGAGCGAGTTATGACGATTCTAAGATTGGATGATTATAGAAGCTAGGTTTTGATGGGGTTTTGGGTTTCTTAGAGAAGAAGGAAGTGTTTGAGTTGTGAGGAATGAAAATAGGTTATGAGGGAGTATGAGATGTGTTAGTGGAAAAGTCAACAAAAAGTCAAAGACGACTTAAGACGGGATTCTCATGAAATCTCGCGTAAAATCCAAATATGAACTCGGAAATTCTAAATTCGACTCGGAAAATTAAATTCCAAATTAAAACTAAAATTCGCTGAAAAGTTTCCGTAAAATATTTTTACTATTTAAAATAGGGTACATTTACGAGTGTTACACTTCCCTATTGTTGGTGGCCGGTTTTCATGAGTGAATAAGAGGAGACGTGTTCTCCTCTTATTACTTACTTGATCTCATATTCATTTCACTATATTCTCACACTAGAAGAAAACTTAAGAAGTTTCACATAGCACTAGTTCCAATATTTCTAATAGCAACACTATATTATCAAGTGTAATAATAGATACATTAGATATAATTTTTAAGGGCTACTCTTACTATTATTCTAGGATAATAATTTAAGAGTAATTTGGGATAGTCAAGGTGCAACAAGAGGAGAGTTTCTACACTTGAAACTTTAAATATCATCCCATAATCATTTAAGCTCAAAAACAAGAATAAGAAGGAGTCTTACTCTTGTGCCCATTTCGTCCTATATCAATATGAGGAAGCATGTTTTTTTCTTCTTATCTTTATTTTATGTTTGAATGCACTAGATCTTGCATGACTAATTAAAGAGTGAATTAGTTACTCATAACAAATGTCTCATGAGAGGGTTATTGAACCTAACAATTGGTATTAGAGCATAAGGATGTTGCATGCAAATCGATTAGTTGTTTTTACGAGTTAACAAGTAATTAAATAAAACTAGAAATTTGTGTTTTTATTTGATAAAGCACGAAATATTTATGCGTGTTATACCTTATGGTCAAATATGTTTAGGTTATTTTGATGATTTGTAGATGATGATTACTTCATTTAATAATTTTTAGTTAAACGAACACATTTTAATGCGTAAAATGAACTTTTTATTGCTAAAAATAGTTATATTTCGAATATGGCAATGAAATTTTAGTATGATGTTACATGCATATTTTAATTACTGTATGCAAAGTTGAGATAAACATGATTTATTTTGCATGATTTATGATTTTTAAATGGTTAAAAATGACATAAATAGTGATGATTTTAGCCAAAACAGCTAAAACAAATTTTATGGCTTGAGAAATTATTATAAGTTTTATTTATTCTATACATATCAGATGTAAAAGTAGAAAATTGATTAGATTGATTTTCATATACTTTAGGTATTTTATTTGATAAAACCGAAGAATTGCAACAAATATTTTTCTCTAGAATGATTCAAAATTTGTTGACCAAAATTTTGACATGTTGATGGTCCTGGACAAGTTACAGAATTTTCAAAATTTTATATTCAAATTAAAATTATTTTAATTGAATTTGAAATTATTTCATAATTGTTATGATAATAAGGGTAAAAAATGAGCAATAATGTAAAACCAAGTTGAATTATTGTCAAGGAATGATTAAATATTAGTTTTTGAGTCCTAAAATAGTTAGGGTAATTAACTTGGGCTTAAATTTGATTTTAATATTGATTTGTGGTTTTAATTAGTTATTATCACATATTTCCGTAAAACCGGGTGATATACATTATACGTTTTATTAGGGCGATTTGGCACAATATTTTTGTATGTGTGACACATATATTTATGCTCCATTTTTATTGATGAATGTCATTTTTATTTATATAATTTTGTATGACCTTAATTTTAATCGATAGTACCCGTAATGTAAGGGAATATTGACTGGGTTGTAATTTTATTGTGATCTCGCATCACTTTTTTTTACTAGATTTACTTTTACAAATATATAATAGAAAAGTCATGTAATTTTATTGTAATATTTGTAATACCGGAGTTTCCTAAAGACGGTGCCATTCGAAAAGGCGTTCCGATCGAGACGGTGTCATTGGGAGGCGTCCCACTTAAAGTTTAAGGGGCCAAAGGAGTAGGTTTCCGAATTTGTAATGGATTATTTGATTTTCTATTCTCTTAGTAAGACCATACTAGGAATTTATTTATTGTTGCATTTTATTTATATGTTACATGCATTAGGGGTGAGCAAAACCGGGTACCCGATACGGTTTTAAAAACCGTATCGGGCACCCGGTTTTTCCAAGGCCAAAAATTAAAACCCGGATACGACCCGGTTTAACTGTGTACCCGGTTTCCGTATACCCGGTTAAACCGGGTACCCGAAAACAGTATACCCGGGTCCGGTTTAATTAATAATGATCAAAACTCAAAATTTGATTTCACAAAATTAGTTACTACCCATTACTAGGATGCCCATATAATCTAATAGGCCTATTATTACGAAACAGAACTACTTGCAAAGTTAGTTTTAAGATACCAAAATGCAAACCTTTCATCGCTTCACATAAAACTTTGACACTCACAAAGTAGTTACATACATTGCAAGTTTCACATCCTAAGATTGACCCCTAAAGTTTCACACAAATATTACATATCAAACCCAAAGTTTCACGTACAACTTATTTTTTGTTATTTTTAATTAAACCGTGTCAAAAACCGTATACGCGGTTTTGATTTTCCCGGACCCGGACCCGATACGGTTTTTAAAAACCCGTATCGTATACCCGGAAATTCGTATCATGTACCCGAAATCCGTGTAATTAAAACCATATACCGTATCGTATCCGTATATTAAAACTGTATCGTATATTTTTGCTCAGTCCTAACTTGCATGCTAAATCGCCATAAACTATATATGCATATTCTATCGAGTTATCGTTCATGTCAATTACAATTATCGATAGATCACCTATTTTGTTCACTTAAAGGAGATATATAATATATTGACTAGACCTCTATATTTTATTAATTGAGACTTAGCCTTGACAATTAGTAGAACCTATGAATCCCAATTTCATTAGGGGTAGGCTTGGCTCACCGAGGTGCTTCCTTTTTACGTTGGGTAAGTGGGGTAATAAATTGTTATTACATCGAAATTTGGTTGTTCTCAACGGAAAGATTAGGGTCCGTGGCCCATGTGTTTCGGGCTGAAGATGATATTAAAAGTATTTCATCGACAAAGAGGTCTAATTGTAGAATCAGTTAAATGAGTTAACTCACCAAATTATATTAACAAAAGGTCGTAGAGTCCGTGGCTTACATATACCCGAGTTGATATAGATTTTGGGTCTTGGAATCATTTTTATAATTGGGTACAGGTCATTATATAAATGCGATATTACCAACTTGATTAAAATGTTTACAAGTATTAAAAAAATAAATGTTAACGTTTCCTTCATCTCTACATTTTGTAGTCAAAACTTGTTTATTCGAAATAGAATTCACCGTTCCACCTCCCGCACCAAATCTTACCACCGTATCATGGCTTAGATCCTTCATGGATCGATGCAAACTTGAAAAGAATAGTTCTGATTTTTCGGATTGGTATGGGCAACTTCGCCTAGCCACCGAAGATGACGGTAAGCTTTGTTACCTCACCGAGGCTTCTCCCACCGCTTCTAATGCGAGGTCAACTAACGACGTAAGGGAGGCATATGAGACATACCAAAAGGAATCGGCCACAATCAAGAATGTCTTGATCTTCTCTATGGATGTCGAGCTTCAAAAGAATGCCGTAAAGATGAATTCCGCACATGAGATCTATACTAGACTCGTTACCATGTTTTCACGAGCTCCTTGGATCGTTCAATATAAAGCCGCGTCTCAATTTTTCGACCTCACCATGAAAGAAGGTCAAACTTTTATTCTCCACGTGCTCAAAATGATTGAGCATGTCGAGGTACTCAAGGAGCAAGGAATAGGATTCCGAGCAACTTGTGATTGATCGTGTACTCCACTCTCTAAACCGTATCAAAGGGTTTTTCAATTTTAGGGTGAACTTCAATATGCAAAATGTCACCACGACTCTTAATGAGTGGCACAAAATGCTTGTGCAAGCCAAGCGTGATATGGGCTACAATGCTAGCACTAGCAAAGATGTTTTGAACATCAATGCTAAAAGCAAAGGAAAGTTCAAGAATAATGGAAACAAAAGGAACAAGCCCACACCTTCCAAAGGCAAAGGAAAAGTTATTGGGAATAGCTCTTCTACGCCTAAGAAGGGTGTTGCCTCCAACGACAAGTGCCATTATTGTAATGGTATAGGCCATTGGAAGCGTAAATGCCCCAAATATTTGGGAGATATTAAGGATGGACGAGTTCTTCCAGTAGGTAACATTCTCCTGAATGTTTATGTTGTTGATATTAATCTTAACTTTGGTATTTTGATACAAGTGGTGGTTCTCACCCTTTTTTAATTGCATTTAGGGCATGAGAAGAAAGACAAGGCAAAACAAGCTTGAGGGGATCTTCAAAGATGAGGGAGCTAAGGTAGCCACCACATAGAGGAGACCTATGGAATGGCTTGGCATTATTTTGCTATTTGTCTTCATGTTTATTGTTGTATTTTGAATGTCGTTTTGGAATATTTTGGATTTCCGTGTTAGACATGGAAACTTGTTTTATTTCCGTTGTGAAAAACAATTGTTGTATTTGATTATAATGGCTTGGCTTTCAACACAAGTCATTACGTTTATGGAAGTTATGCTCTTAAACTTTTCATTATGCATAGTTAATATCGAAGATGTAAGATATTTTGACTCAAAACAATTGATCATATGAGAGATATAATGAGTAGATCATTATATTAATCATCTAAGTTATGAATTGGATTCTCACTTATGGAATTGTGACTAAATATCACAACTTATTTGATACAAGATAGATCAATTATATAGTCAAATCGAGTTACCGAACTCACATTTGAGGATTTACAATCCGAAAAAGCCTTAAGCTAAGATCTATAACCACCAATAAGACTCCATACAAGCTATGGAAGGGATAAGAATTTTAAATTTGTTTAAGACATGGATGGAACTCCAATTATTTAGCTTGAATATAGAACGAGTCTATTGAAAAGCTAGAATAAAAGTTCTAAACAAATATGTCTTTTATAGATCACTCAAACTTAACATGAGCATTTTACTCGTTCACCATCACGCGAACAAAGCTATTTGTGGCTCATAAGGCTATCTTTCAAGAAATTATGTGTATTTCCAAAAGATGGAGTGGGAGAAAATTTGCCACAAACTAGTGTCTAAGGGAGAAAAGGAAAAAGGTTCTTAAGTCGTCCAAGTTAGTAGTTAAAATCTTTACTTTTTTAAGCTAATGAGACTATGATCTATGAAATGGCCGTTACTAGTAATTCCAATTTGAATTTGTTGCATAGAGCCTTACAATCCAAAATGGATTCTATGCATATAAATAGATTTACTTAGAGAAGTTTGGACCTCTCCAAGGTAAATAAAACCGTATGATAAGAAATTGCATAGATAGTCATAAAGATGTCTAAAAAGCTAAGTTAAAGTGCAACTATGCTTAGATCCAAATTATCATTACTACACCTCATTGTGAGAATGTATACGACATATAGGTGTGAAAACCACTTTTCTGAATGGACATTAGAGAAGGGTGTGTATATGACACAAACCTAAACATGTTAAACAAACTTAAGGAATCCATGTGTGATCTTAAGCAAGTACCTAGAGGTTGTGATGATCATTTCTATCATGTGATAAAAGAGAATGGTTTCCCTCGAATTGTCAGAGAGCCATGCTTATACATGAAGTTAAGTGGGAGTTAAAATTGTCATGTGTGGACATGAAGATTAGTGAGAGAAAATTGTCTTCCATGTCTTGTATGCAGATGACATATTACTCATTGGGAATGCCGTAGTGATACTAACTTACGTGAAGGAGTGTTTGGGAAGTCATTTCCAGATGAAAGACTTGGAAGAGGTAAAACGCATATTAAGTATCTGAATCTAAAGATAGTGATAAATGATAAAGGATATTTGTATTAAGATAATAATTTTATATTGATAAAGATTCTTCATCTGAGAATAAACGAACTAAGAAGGTTTTTCATATTGATGAAAGTGGAATCACTTTGAAACTGTCATAGTCATCCACTAAACCTAAGAGTTGTTGATCACATGAAATCGACTACTAATGTTTCCGCCATTTGATCAATCGTGTATACCATGAGATGCACATGCCTTAATGACTTATATGCTTGGAGCATGACAAGTGAATAACAAATCAATCCACACGAGAGTCATTGGATAGCCCTCAAGAACATCCATGAGATTATCGAGGAGAACTAAGGATTTATTCTTGCGTTTGGTAGAAATAATTGAGTTGTGTGTTGAGAGGTTACGCAAACCCGAGTTTCCAAACTTATAAGGATCTGTCGAAATCCCAGGTTGAGCTTGTTAAATTAGAAGCGAATAATTAGAGAACATGATTCAAGAGTCAAGCATTAAGAATTCTACAAATTGGGTCTTAGTACATAATGATGTGGATAAGGTGGTTTATGAGGAACTGATAGTAGATCCTTTTTTACAGATAGACCTATCATAAAAGTATTATGATAATAGTTGGAGCATCTTTCAAGTTAAAGAGCCCAACTCTAGATAGAGATCTAAGATATGTACTTAGATAAATTCATGTCATAAGAGATGACGTTGAATAGAAGGAAAAAGCAATTCATAAAGATTGAATAAATGAATACATGGTATATCCACTACCCAAGCTTTTATTGCATTTGGACAAGATTGCCATGTAGTATCATGGAACTTGTATACTTTTGATTATAAGATATGAAGCAGTGAAATTGTGTCGATTGTTCATATATGATAATATCGATTAATGTTAAAGTTTCTAAAACTTATTTAGTGCTTTGCTATATCCAAATAGGTTGTAGTTACAACTCTGAAGCCTATTAAAGTGAACTGGATTAACATAGCATTGGCCCCTGGTTCCTTATATGAGGTCACGTATCCAAGTGACTGGAATGTGACGCGATTGATGGCAAGTTCAAGTACCATAGGGTCATAAGAGATTAGTGGGAGTAAAAAATAATCATGTATGGACATGAAGATTAGTGGGAGCAAAATATCTTCCATGTCTTGTATGTATCAGACATATTAATCATTAGGAATAATGTACTAACATTGCCTTCCGTGGAGGAGTGTTTAGGAAATCATTTCTAGATGAAAGACTTGGAAGAAGCATATTGTATCTGTGGCAAGAATATCTCGTATATAGGAGACATATTGGTCATTGGAAATGATGTACTGACATTGCCTTCCGCGGAGGAGTGTTTGGGAAATCATTTCTAGATGAAACACTGGGAGAAAGTATCCAAAATCTATGGTGATAGATGAGAGAGGATACACATGATTGCTAATGTTTCCGTCATTAGGCCAATCATATATGCCAAGTTATGCACATACCTTGATAAGTTGTATGCTTGGAGCATGGCAAGTTGATAACAAGTAATCCACATGAGAGTCATTCGATAGCCTTCAAGAATGTTCATGAGATTCTCGAGGAGAACTATGAGTTTATTCTTGTGTTTGGTAATAATAACTTAGTTGCGTATTAAGTGTCACACGAACCCAAGTTTCTAAACCTGTAAAGGTTCTGACAAAATCCAATGCTAAATTTTGTTAAAAAAACGAATAAGTAAAAAGGGATGATTGAAGTGTCAATCATTGAAAATTCTACAAATAGAGTCGTAGTACATAATGATGAAGATGAGGTGGGTTACAATGATCTAATGAGTAGACCCTTCCACCAAGACACCCATGACGTGGTTATCATGATAACGAGTAGGAGCATCTTTTAAGATTAAGGAACCCAACTCTAGATAGCGATCTAGAAGTGTACTTTGAAAACTTCATGTTAATAGGAATAACGGTGATTGGAAAGAAAAGAAGCAATTCATAAATTTGGAACAAATGGATACATTGTATATATCCACCATCCAAGTTTTTATTGCATTTAGACAAGATGACCATGAAGTGTTATGGAACTTGTATACTTTAGATTATAAGATATGAAGCAATAACATTGTGTTGATTATTCATATATGATAATCACATATATCATTTGAGTTTCTAAAACTGATTATTGTGCTTTGTTATATCCAAATAGGTTGTACTGACAACTTTGAACCGTATTAAAGTGAACTGGATTAACATAGCGTTGGCTCCTAGTTGCTTACTTGAGGTGACGTCTCAAAGTGACTGGAGTGTGATGCGATTAATGGCAAGTTCAAGTGCCATAGAGTCATATGAGATGACTAGTCGATCACATAGACAGATTGTATGGGATACTCTGTCGGGCAGTGACCGCTTATAGAGTTCTGGCAATTCATAAAGCCTGGTCGTGGCGAGAGCTACTCTAGTATTCTTTTTGAGTCAATTCTTTAGACTAGAGACTATTCGACCAAGTCGACATAGTTTCTGATTGACTTTGATTTTTCCCCAAGCCATTCTGTAAAAATGGGTGAATAGGGAATTATTGGGTCATGAAGGACTGTGAGTGAACGAAGGGAATAGTGCGATAGGAATTGTCCAACCACTTTTCAGGGTTATCCAATATCTCAAGGCCACTCGAGGAGTAGTGAACTGGAAATGCGTGGCCACGCTCGGAAGGTATCTACGGTAGATAATTCCGTTCAGAGAGTTACTCTCGAGATCGAGGAAACCACTCTAGATATGATCACGTGCAAGTACGACCTGCAAGATACCTTGAATTGAGTCGGAGATTTAAAATAGGACAAGAGAATTGGTGACGCAAACTTGTTTCGAACAAGTGAGAGGTTGTTGGAGTAAGTGTCCTCAACAATAGTGCGATCACTTAATTAAATCTCATTAATAAGAATACAAAGGGATGATTAAAATTATAGTCAACTGATTTACATTAATCGGTAATGATTGGCTTGCTAGAGTTTGACATTACTGTCGTATGACGGTGGTGATCAGTTGATCCCTTGAGGTCACACCGAAAGGATGATTCCCAAATCATAAAGTTAATTAATTGTATAACGATACAGATTAATTAATCCCTTGGATTGAATAAGTTTAATCTGTATATGAAAATTACATCATATTACAATATGATTATATGAGATGTATAATGGTAATTAAATGTTATATTGCCAAAGTTGTATAATGTTTATGAAATACTAGAGATAAGAGTAATTGGTTAAATATGATTACAATAGGTTGTAAATTATATTAACTACATGTGAGACAAACCATTTTACACAAATGCAATTATAGTTTGTCACTTAAAGTGTTAAGTGTAATATATTTTTTATTTGATTGTATTTAATTTGTTAAATATAATTTCATAAATACAATTTGTCACATGTCACACATATGACAAATGACAAAATGTGAAAGTTAAAATGGGATCCATATTACATGATGGAGCCGTTTTTTGGGTGGTTAGGTATTAGGATGTTCATGCATTGTGATTAATGCTAAGACAACATTAATACCCCTAATTAGCCTAAAGCCACCCTAGTGACATGGGTAAGGGAAAAATCAAGCATGCTTGTCCCCTTCACCATGCCCTATGTCCGACGGCTCCGTAGGTGAGCAAGAGAGAATAAGTTCTCATATTTTACTCACATAATCACTTATGTGTTTTGAACACTACAACTTATCTCACTAGAATAATAGAATCAATCAAGTTGTTTTATTATTAAGATCTCATATACACACATACTTGAAAGATTACTAGTAGTAGTAATAATATGTATTAAGGGAACCTCTTTATCTTGTCTATTAATACAAGGTAGAAGATGTATGTGGGATAGTCTAGGTGCATCCAAGAGGAGTGTCTCTACACTTGAGACTAAGGATGTTCATCCATAGATCTATTAGCTCAAGAACAAGGAAAGGAAAGAGTCCTTTCCTTGTGCCCATACTCGACACAAGAAATGTGAGGAAACCGTTCTTTTCTTCATCTTGTTTATTTTTATTAGCATGTAACTAGATCTTGCATAAACTAATTAAAGAGTTAATTATTTAATCATAATAAGAGTCTTATGAGTAGGTATATGAGCCTAACATATGGTATCAGAGCATAGGATGTTACATGCAATCGGTTTTATGAAGTTTTTACGAGTTAAAGTAACAAAATAAAACTAGAAAAATTAGTGATTTTTATGATAAAGTAACGAAATTTTAAGCATGAAATACCTTCTGGTCCTAAAATTGTTTTAGGTCATTTTGATGATTTATGGAAGATTATTGCTTTATTTAATGATTTTTAGTTAAATAAATCTATTTTAATGAGTAAAATGAACATTTTATGACTAAAAATAGTTAAAGTTTGAATCTGGCCATGAAAGTTTAATATGATATCACATACATATTTTACCTACTGTAAGTTAAATTTGAGATAAATACGATTTATTTTCCATGATTTATGATTTTTAATAGTTAAAAAGGCATAAATAGTGATTATTTTGGCATAAATAGCTAAAATGAATTTTTGGCATGAGAAATTTTTTTAATGTTTCATAAATATTTTACATATCAGATGTATAAGTTGAAAATTAATTAGATTAATTTTCGTGTGGATTTAGTATTTTATTTGATAAAATCGATTAATAGCAACTATATTTTTCTCTAAAATGATTCGAAACGTTTTGACCAAAATTTGGACATGAAGATGTTCCTATAAATGTTCCAGAATATACAAAATTTTAATTTTCAAATTTATTAATTATTGTAATTTAAATTGGATTTATTGCATAAAAGTTATGTTAAAAAGGGTCAAAATCGAGCGATAATGCAAAACCGAGTTGAATTATTGTCAAATAATTAGTGGAGACTAATTTTTGAGTCCTAAATCAGTTACGGTAATTAACTTGGACTTAATTTTGATTTAAGTATTAATTTGTTATTTTAATTGGTTATTATCACGCATTTCCATAAAACTGGGTTTATATACGATATAAGGTTATTAGGGCGATTTGGCATATTTATATTGCATGAGTATACATATAATTATGCTGTATTTTGAATGAATGAATGTCATTTTGATTTATGTAATTTTTGAATTATGTAATTTGTCTTAGTATGGCATTAGTTTTAATCGATATTACCTGTAATGTAAGGGAATATTGATTCGGTTGTAATTTAATGTGATCTCGTATCACTTTTATTTTGCAAATTTGTAATAGAATAGCCTTGTAATTTTATTATATCATTTTTAATACTGGAGATTCCTAAAGACGCTGCCATTTGGAAAGGCGTTCCAAAAGGAAGACAACGTCCTTGGGAGGCGTGCAAATGAAGTTCAAGAAACCAAGGAGTTGTTTTCCGAATTTTTAATAGTTAATTTGATTTACTATTATTTTAGGAGGGCCATATTAGGAATTTATTTTATGCTTGCATTTTTATTTATATGTTGCATGCATGCCAAATCGCCACTTAAACAACACATGCATTTTATCGAGTCAATCGACCGCGGCAATTATAATTATCGATAGTTCACCTATTTAGTTCACTTAAAAGGAGATAGATGATATAAATTGACTTGACCTCTATTTTATTAATTGAGACTTAGCCTTAACAAATAGTAAAACCCATGAATCCCAATTTCATAAAGAAGTGGGTTCGGCTCACCGAGGTGCAAAACTTATTACGTTGGGTAAGTGGGGCGATAAATTGTTATTGCATCGAAATTTGGTTGAACTCAACGGAAAGATTAGGGTCCGTGGCCCATGTATTCCGGGCTAAAGATGATAATAAAGTATTTCTTGGAGTCCGTGGCTCACATAAGCCCGAGTTAATGTAGGACTTGGGTCTTGGAATCATTTATGTAATTGGGTAGAGGTCATTATATAAATGCTAAACTTGTTTAAAATGTTTACAAGTATTTTAAATCGATTAATGTTGACGTTTCTTTCATTTTTCTATTTTGTAATCAAACTTATTTATTCGCAATATCGGCAAACGATAACGAGGTTCGACCTCCCATACCACAACTCACCACCGTATCTTGGCTTAGATCCTTTATGGATCAATGCAAATTCGAAAAGAATTGTTCTAATTCCGCGAATTGGAATGGGAAACTTTGCCTTGCCACCAAAGGTGATGGTAAGCTTTGTTACCTCACCAAGGCTTCTCCCAACGCTTCTAAAATACAAGGTCAACTAACGCCGTAAAGGAGGCCTATGAGACCTACAAAATAGTATCGACCACGATGAAGATTGTCTTGATCTTCTATATAGATGCCGAGCTTCAAAGGAATGTCATAAAGATGAATTCCACGTATGAGATCTACACTAAACTCGTGACCGTGTTTTCACGAGCTCTTAGGATCATTCAATATGAAGTCGCTTCTTAATTTTTTGACCTTAAAAATGAAGGATGGTCAATATGTTTGCTCCCACATACTCAAATGATTGAGCATGTCGAGACACTCAAGAAGTAAGGAATAGCGATTCCCGAGCAACTTGTGATTGACCATGTACTCGACTCCCTAAACCGTATCAAAGGGTTTGTTAATTTTAGGATGCACTTTAACATGCAAAACGTCACCACGACTCTACATGAGTTGCACATATTGATTGTGCAAACCGAGCGTGATATGGGCTACCATGCTAGCACTAACAAAGATGTTTTGAACATCAAATGACAAAAGTAAAAGGAAGTTCATGAAGAGTGGACACAAAGGGAACAAGCCCACACCTTCTAAGGACAAAGAAAGGCTATTGGGAATAGTTATTCTAAGTCTAAGAAGGGTGTCACCTCCAACGACAAGTGCCATTATTGTAATGGTATAGGCTCTTGGAAACGTAATTGCCCCATATATTTGGGAGATATTAAGACTGGACGAGTTCTTCCAGTAAATAATAGTTTTCCCGGATGATTATGTTATTGATATTAATCTCAACTTTGGTATTTTGATACAAGTTATAGTTCTCATCCTCCAAATTAGATTAAGGTCATGAGAAGAAAGACAAAGCAAAGCAAGCTTTAGGGAATCTCCAAGATGAGGGAGCTAAGGTAGCCACCACATAGAGGAGACCTAAGGATTAACTTGGCATTCTTGCTATTTGTCTTTCTAGTTATTTTGAATGTCGTTTTAGAACTTTTTCCGTGTTTGACATGGAAACTGGTTATTATTTCCATTATTTAAAGGATAATTGTTGTACTATATAATGATAGCTTGGTTTTCAACCCAAGTCATTATGTTTGTGGAATTTATGTTCTAAACTTTTCATTATACAAAGTTAATATCTTAAACATGAAGTATTGTGACGAATTGATCATATGAGAAAATATAATGATTTGATCATTATAATCACCTAAGTTATGAATTGGATTCTTACTTATGGACTTCTGACTGAGTATCACAACTTATTTGAAATAAGAAAGATCAATTGCATAGTTCAAATCGAGTTAATGAACTCGCACTTGGGAATTTAAAATCCATATAAGTCCTAAGATAAGATCTTTTAACGCCAATTTGACTCCATACGCATTATGGAAGGGTTAAGAATCCTAAATTTGTTCGAGACATGGATAAGAGTCCAAGTATTTTGCTTAAATAGAGTGAGTCTATAGAGAAGCTAGAATACTAAAGTCAAAACAAATAAGTCTACTATAGATCGCTCAAAGTTAATAAGAGTTAATAGGAGCATCATACCCCACTTATACCTGGAGAACAAGTTTGTTTGTGTCTAAGGAATAGAGCTCACGAAGCTATCCTTACAAGAATTTTCTCATTTACACCTAAAGAAACATAACTGTTTGTGGCTCATGGTGCTATCCTTCACGTAAATAAGCTTATTTACTAAAGGATAGAGTGGGAGAAAATATGCCACAAACAAAGACAAGAGAAAATGTTCTTAAGTCATCCAAGGTTGGAAGCTTATAGTGAAAATATCTAATTTTTGAAAGTAATTATTATGATCTATAGATTGGCGGTTATAATTTCCAATTCGAATTTGTTGCATAAGAGCCTTAAGAATACAAGATGGATACTATACATATAAAATTACATGGGGAAGTTTGGACCCCCTAGGGTGAATAAAAACTTTAATGTAAAGTATTATATATAAGTTAACATTTAACCATCTTGGAGATACAAGAAAATTGCATCTACGCCACGTATATGTATGACAAATGACAAAGAGTTGTTAAAAGTTACCTTTCTAAATGGGTATTTAGAAGTAAACAAGTTGTCATACAAAACTTAGGAGATCAATGTGTGATCCTAAGAGAACACTCATGGCATAACAAGAGAGAATGGTTTCCTCGAATTGTCGAAGAGCCATGTTTATGCATGTAGTAAAGTGGGAGCTAGATCTATTATGTATGGACATGAGGATTAGTGGAAGTAAAAAATAATCATGTATGGACATGAAGATTAGTGGGAGCAAAATATCTTCCATGTCTTGTATGTATCAGACATATTAATCATTAGGATTGATGTACTAACATTGCCTTCCGTGGAGGAGTGTTTAGGAAATCATTTCTAGATGAAAGACTTGGAAGAAGCATATTGTATCTGTGGCAAGAATATCTCGTATATAGGAGACATATTGGTCATTGGCAATGATGTACTGACATTGCCTTCCGTGGAGGAGTGTTTGGGAAATCATTTCTAGATGAAAGACTTGGAGAATGTATCCAAAATCTACGGTGATAGATGAGAGAGGATACACATGATTGCTAATGTTTCCGCCATTAGGCCAATCATATATGCCAAGATATGCACATACCTTGATAAGTTGTATGCTTGGATCATGGCAAGTTGATAACAAGTAATCCACATGAGAGTCATTGGATAGCCTTCAAGAATGTTCATGAGATTCTCGAGGAGAACTATGAGTTTATTCTTGTGTTTGGTAATAATAACTTAGTTGCGTGTTAAGTGTCACACGAACCCAAGTTTCTAAACCTGTAAAGGATCTGACAAAATCCAAGGCTAAATTTTGTTATAAAAACGAATAAGTAAAAGGGATGATTGAAGTGTCAATCATTGAAAATTCTACAAATAGAGTCTACTAGTACATAATGATGAGGATGAGGTGTGTTACAATGATCTAATGAGTAGACCCTTCCACCAAGACACCCATGACGTGGTTATCATGATAACGAGTGGGAGCATCTTTTAAGATTAAGGAACCCAACTCTAGATAGAGATCTAGAAGTGTACTTTAAAAACTTCATGTTATTAGGAATAACGGTGATTGGAAAGAAAAGAAGCAATTCATAAATTTGGAACAAATGGATACATTGTATATATCCACCATCCAAGTTTTTATTGCATTTAGACAAGAAGACCATGAAGTGTCATGGAACTTGTATACTTTAGATTATAATATATGAAGCAATAACATTGTGTTGATTGTTCATATATGATAATCACATATATCGTTTGAGTTTCTAAAACTGATTATTGTGCTTTGTTATATCCAAATAGGTTGTACTGACAACTTTGAACCCTTTTAAAGTGAACAGAATTAACATAACCTTGGCTCCTAGTTGCTTACTTGAGGTGACGTCTCAAAGTGACTGGAGTGTGATGCGATTGATGGCAAGTTCAAGTGCCATAGAGTCATATGAGATGACTAGTCGATCACATAGACAGAATGTATAGGATACTCTGTCGAGCAGTGACCACTTATAGAGTTCTGGCAATTCATAAAGCCTGGTCGTGGCGAGAGCTACTCTAGTATTCTTTTTGAGTCAATTCTTTAGACTAGAGACTATTCGCCCAAGTCGACATAGTTTCTGATTGACTTTGATTTTTGCCCCAAGCGATTCTGTAAAAATGGGTGAATGGGCAATTATTGGGTCATGAAGGACTGTGAGTGAACGAAGGGAATAGTGCGGTAGGAATTGTCCAACCACTTTTTAGGGTTATCCAATATCTTAAGGCCACTCGAGGAGTAGTGAAATGGAAATGCGTGGCCACGCTCGGAAGGTATCTACGGTAGATAATTCCGTTCAGACAGTTACTCTCCAGATCGAGGAAACCACTCTAGATATGATCACGTGCAAGTACGACGTGCAAGATACCTTGAATTGAGTGGGAGATTTAAAATAGGTCAAGAGAATTGGTGAAGCACACTTGTTTCGAACAAGTGAGAGGTTGTTGGAGTAAGTGTCCTCAACAATAGTGCGATCACTTAATTAAATCTCATTAATAAGAATACAAAGGGCTGATTAACATTATAGTCAACTGATCCACATTAATCGGTAATGATTGGCTTGCTAGAGTTTGACATTACTGTCGTATGACGGTGGTGATCAGTTGATCCCTTGAGGTCACACCGAAAGGACGATTCCCAAATCATAAAGTTAATTAATTGTATAACGATACAGATTAATTAATCCCTTGGATTGAATGAGTTCAATCTGTATATGAGAAGTACATCTTATTATAATATGATTATATGAGATGTATAATGGTAATTAAATGTTATATTGCCAAAGTTGTATAATGTTTATGAAATACTAGAGATAAGAGTAATTGGTTAAATATGATTACAATAGGTTCTAAATTATATTAACTACATGTGAGACAAACCATTTTACACACTTGTAATTATAGATTGTCACTTAAAGTGTTATGTGTAATTTATTTTTTATAAGATTGTATTTAATTTGTTAAATATAAATTCATAAATACAATTTGTCACATGTCACACATATGACAAATGACAAAATGTGAAAGTTAAAATGGGATCCATATTACATGATGGATCCGTTTTTTGGGTGGTTAGGTATTAGGATGTTCATGCATTGTGATTAATGCTAAGACAACATTAATACCCCTAATTAACCTAAAGCCACCCTAGTGACATGGGTAAGGGAAAAATCAAGCATGCTTGTCCCCTCTTCCATGCCCCATGTCCGACGGCTCCGTAGGTGAGCAAGAGAGAATAAGTTCTCATCTTTTACTCACATAATCACTTATGTGTTTTGAACACTAAAACTTATCTCACTAGAATAATAGAATCAATCAAGTTGTTTTATTGTTAAGATCTCATATACACACATACTTGAAAGATTACTAGTAGTAGTAGTAATAATATGTATTAAGGGAACGACCTCTTTATCTTGTCTAGTAATACAAGGTAGAAGATGTATGTTGTAACAACCCGAAATATACCCGATTTTTCTAGTAAAAATATTTACTAACACTTTTCAGTAGAACTTAAGTTTTTAAAATAGGAATTTTTGTTCCGAGTCTTATTTTGAAATTCCGCGTTCGGATTTGGAATTTCTGAGAGATTTCATGAAAAGACCGTTTTTAGTCATCTTTGACTTTTCTTGACAAAAGTCGTCTTTGACTTTTCCTTGACTTTTTTAAAGTCGTCATTGACTTTTTCTTGACTTTTAAGTCGTCATAAACTTTTCTTGACTTTTAAGTCATCTTCGACTTTTCTCGACTTTGCAGTCAACTTTGACTTCCGTTGACTTTTCCCGACTCGTCTCATAAGTTTGAAGACCGAAATTTTATTTAAAAAAATAATATTTTTGATTTATTTTTATTTGGATTTATTAAGATTTATCATAATTTAATATAATTATTTTGAATTGATTCGGAATTTAAAGAATAACGTTTACGGTTTTAACCGAACGTTATTTAACTATTCCCGACTCATCGTAAAGCACGAAACGAAACCGAAACTCGACTTTGGCATGAGTCACGCGCCCAGGTCATCGTTTTCCACTCACATTAGATATTTTAATTCTTTTGATTAAACTAATAATAATATCTAGATATTTATTTACTTTATCGATCAGTTAACGAAAATTACGCAAATCGTTTACAAAACTGACCGATATCACCCATACCACACGGTTTTTCTTCCTCTCTTAGCCTTGATATTTTATTTCTTTTCATTATAATAACATAATATCTTGATATTTAATTCAATTAACTTAATATCTAATTAATTACGGTAATATAATTATTATACCGGGTCAATTCAATAACCACAATTTCAAAACCCAACTCACTAGTTTGCTCTATATTACACGACACTCCTCACCCCACTTTACTCACAAACAACTTTTCATTTTACAACAAATCAACTTAAGATCAAATAAATCGTTCTTCATCGTTCTTGAACGTTCTTCGTCGTTCTTCATCCGTTCTTCGTCGTT
The DNA here is from genome assembly GCA_022085475.1 of Heliosperma pusillum. Lineage (NCBI taxonomy): Eukaryota > Viridiplantae > Streptophyta > Magnoliopsida > Caryophyllales > Caryophyllaceae > Heliosperma > Heliosperma pusillum. Next base: position 8,500 of record JAIUZE010071904.1, on the reverse strand, counting down.
CTTGAGCAAAACCTTCATAAAACCTTCATTTCTTAATTAAATCCGTCCTAACTTATGTTTCTAGGATCTCCTCTTCGCTCCCCATCTTCTAGTACGGTTTATTTTCAATTCCGTCAAAATCGTTTTCAACACTTTAATTATGGAAAATCAAAGTTTTAATTCTAATAATGTTTTTCTTGTCATTTCTTATAGGGGAAGACTTTGAAGACGAGTTTGGTGACTCGTATATTTTAGGAGAAGATTAGAAGAAGGGTTTCTTATTTTCTTAGTTCTTATTATTTTGGTGCTACTTGATTTTAGCTAGCTAAGGTAACGATTCCGAGTTACTCGACGGATAAATGTTACATAGCTTTGGTTTTTCTTTAGCTTTGGTTCATCTTTAGTTTTTGTTCATATTATTATGATTTTATGATTTTTAGTTAGTAACATGTTAAGTAGTAGTTAGTATGGTGTTTTATGATTTTATAACATGTTGGTTGTTCTTGTTATATTTTTATGATTTCTTCATGAGGATGATTGTTGTATGATGGATGGTTAAATTGGTTGTTAAAATGGGTGTTGATTAATTAAAAACATGTTAGAATTAATTTGGAAATTTGGGGTTGTTGTTTGGTGATGGCCGAATTGGTGGCTGGAAAACCGGTCCAAACCAGGCCGGTCCAGGCCGGTTCAGACCGGTCTGGGTTGGTCCATGGTGGGTCCGGGTTTTGGTCTTTGGGTGGTGTCAATGTTTGATTGTTTAATTGTTGTTTTGACGGGTTTTAATTATGTTAAAGCATGCGGGAAATAATTAGAAACGGTTTTTCGTAAAACCGTTAAAAAGGCCAAAACAGCCCATTTTGCCCAAAACAGGCCGTGGGGCCCATCCAGGCCCATGTGGGGTCCGGCCCAACTCAGCCCGTGGGTCCCACTTTGGGACTTGTGACGGTTTTTGAGTTATCGTCATTTTTATCGTGTTTTGTAATATTTAGAAAGTGGGAAATATTAATAAGTAAAATATTTAATTAAAAAGGTTTTTTCATAAAATTATTATTTCTCACATGTTAGAAATTATAAGACGAGATCGTAGTTTAAATTATATCCTTTAAGTCAAGCGGGGGGTTACGTAAAATTTAATAATTCACATGTTAGAAGTTTTAATAATATAACATGTAATGAATATGTTGATTTTATGTCTATGTGATAAAGACTCTGTTTCTAGCCGATTTGATCCAACGGGTTTGGTCAAACTAAGATCTAGTCAGCCCCGATTTGACTGATGACCCGTCGCGGGACTCGGGTCGGGGATTTGTCTTCAAGTAAGGTTGTATTTGATTATGAATTAGCCTTAGTAGATATGAGGCGATATGATATTTGATTATTATTTATATGCAATTAGTCACATGATAGGATGTTTTTCCCGTGACTGTTTTGATTATATGGTTGGTGTCGTGTTTACTAAGTACCCATAGAGAATTACGATTATATGGCATGTTAAGTCGTATCTTGGCCATGTTTTAAAGGTAACCTCTGAGTTAAGATATTAGTTTGGTTCGGCCATTGTAATTCTAAATGAGTATCTTGGACCATGACAGTGATAGGTCCGTACTGTCTTTAACGAGTATATAGTTCACAGCTTGATAGCTTTTGTGTCTCGGCTTGGTGGGTTTATATCCAAGTCGGGGAATGGTTACCTAATCCACTTTGGGGATGGAGCCAGCTTAAGTACTAGCCATCTCTGCTTAGGGGGTCGCCTAGTAGAGTTTCTTGTGTACTTCTGGTCACGAGACGGGGAATGGAATAGCTGTTGTCGCTAGGTCTGATCAGTCTAGGGCTAGTGATCGTTTCCTACCCTTTGTATAGCCTCGATTTACAAAAGTCGACTATTGACTGTCCTGAGAACTTATGCCTGTTTGTAGAAGTATTTGTCTTTCATGTATGTATGATTCTATGAGTTTTAGAAGGTGAGATGCAAGCCGGCTAAGATTGATAGAGTTTGGATTACCGATTGTTAACTGATTCACATGAATACGTGTTGATTAGGGTTTGAGTGTATCAGGGCCATGTTACATGGTAACCGCTGAGCCAGCATACCAGCTTCCCTACCTCTTGTTATATTTTATTATCGGTTTCACATGATAGCTTTCACATGCGAGGTTATCGTTGTTATTGTTCATACATGAACAGCATATCATATATGTGTAAGTTTGTATTTCCATTATACATTGCTTTTATGTTATTCATGTTTTATTAAACTTGACATTTCGTGGCTGGGAGGAATCGGAGTTACTCCCCACTGACTGTGGCTTCCGTGTTTATATTTAATGCGGTCGAACAGGTGGTGATGCATACTTTGGGTACATTGACGAGCTAGCGAGCGAAGTATTTACCTTGGACCTATATTCGGTTCTTAGATTGTATATTATTATACACTCTTTTATTTCCGTATTTATACGGGAGTTATGTCTCCCGTCTTGTATATTTCTTTTGTATAATATTGTTTCCGTTTTGTAATGACCCTTTTATTTATGACACCTTCGTTTATTTATTTAAATTATTTTTTTCTTTCCGCAAATTTGAGGGTGTCACAGTTGGTATCAGAGCATTTTTGCTCCCGACGCACGTTTGTGTACCCTTGTATAAATAAATTGACCTTAATAAAATAATAAACTTGTGAGATAGAATGGTAGGATGGGTAGATTAGGATTTATGTTGTAGTCTATTTGTTTATGCTAATTGTTAGGAGTAACTTAATTTGTTTTGTTTCTTATGAAGATGGTTGGACCTCGTGTAGAAGAGATTGTTGTTAGTGCCAACCAGGTTCCTCCTCATAGAGAAGACATTTGCCAAGGAGGCTATGCTTGAGGGGCTAGCCAAATTGCTAGGAGCAATATTACGCCTTATGGTGGAATATGTGTTACCTAGAAGGAGTATCCTCTACCGAAGATTTGAAGATTTATAAGCTTAATGGAAGTGAATTCCTTCTTCATCTTTGAATTCTCTCGTCCTTATTGTATTATGCTCTCTTCCTTATATCTAGGTGCTTCTTTCCCTTCCAACCTAATTGCCTCTTGGAAATTTCTCTTGATAGTTCCTCCATCTTACCATTGGTATCCTTACCTCCCTCTTGTAACATTTTTATGGATGTCATCACCATCGGATTGTGGTATATTATACTTAGTCGGAAGAACTTTGAATCTTGTGGAATAGTAGTGTTTGTTAGAATGAACTTGTGATTTGGGGAAAATAGTATAGATCTAATTTCACTCTATGGTGGTGAGAGTTGGTATCCTTGAGAAAGGTGGGGTAAGGTATGTTTAATGATTTTAATGCTAGATACTTGTCATGAACGGTGTGTAAATAGTTCATGATATTCGATGGTGTAAGATCGAATGAGTTGGCTAGGACTTCTTAACTCATTAGTAATTTAGTCTTTTGGACTTAGAAGTTTAGTATTGGATTGAAGACCATGCTTATGATATGTCTATTTTGGAGTAAATAAGAAGTTTCGAATATGGTAACTAACCATCCTATTAAGCTAGTTCCGTGTTTAGATAATTATGAGGATTTGAGGATAAACTTAGGATGAAATTCTCCTAGTGGTTTTAAAATATGAAAGCTTGAAGTTGCAATATCTTGTGAGGATCGAAATAAGCTTAATGATAGTGGTAGTTGTGGTTAGAAAGTTGAGTGATTTTAATGTTACTTGGGAATTTGTTGTCGTTAAATGTTGGACCCTAACGGGAATAAATACTTTGTGGAATTAGGATATGATGACTACTTGAGGAATATCGACATAAGCGAAAACCGATGTATTAATAATTTGGAAAAAATAGATAAATTGATTTATGGTTGCATTGCACTATGTTTGGCAAAAGTTAAGTGAATCGAGATTTGTGTGACTAATCTCTTTGAGATTTCGTGATTCAACTTTTGAGGATGAGAAGGTTCATTGTTAATAATTTGGGGTAATGAATTTTTTTGGAATAAATTGGATTAAAGGAGTTCATAGTAAGTCTTTTACCTTGAGGTTGTTAGCGGTCATGTTTCCTAATTCTAAATATTTTGATGGTGGTTTCCAATAAGAGTTTGATGGATCTTAGAAGATTGTAATTGAATTTGAATAATGGGGAGATGTTACTCGATGTGTCGTACTTATGAAATAATTTGGTAGGAATCTGATGATTGAAAATGTTGAGGATTATTGCACTCTCTTGAGGACTAGTTTACTTGTACAGTTAGTATTGTCGAGTTACTATCGACATTAGAATTTTCATAGAGGGAAGATAGTATTGGGGTTCATCCTTCGTTTTCTTTATTCTTTCCTTCTTTCTTTCTTCTTTCTATTCGATTTATTCTTTCGAATATTTCGTTCCTTTTATCAATTGTCATCTCGTATAGATAGGATATTAGAAGCTTTAGTTAGAAGTTTTAGGTATAGATAGTAGTGTTATTACTTTTACTATAGAATTTTTGAATTAAAGCTTTTAGAAATGTTTTACGATTTCAAGTATTTTACCATCAAAGAGTGTTGAAACTTGTTATTGGAGACGTTCGATAACTAGTTTTCTCATTTATTGATGCGAAAATGTATATTTTTCAGTCTTTGACTTGGGACGTCGATGTTCTTAACGGCCGACGAGAACCTTCCGTTCCATTGATAAGATCCTATATTTATAGTACAAGTATATTTTTAACAGTTTTGAAATAGACCTACATATATGTTACGTTCCTTCTTCTAAGTTTCGAGGACGAAACTTTTTAAAAGGAGGGTGATTGTAACAACCCGAAAAGTACCCGATTTTTCTAGTAAAAATATTTACTAACACTTTTCAGTAGAACTTAAGTTTTTAAAATAGAAATTTTTGTTCCGAGTCTTATTTTGAAATTCCGCGTTCGTATTTGGAATTTCTGAGGGATTTCATGAAAAGACCGTTTTTAGTCATCTTTGACTTTTCTTGACTTTTAAGTCGTCTTTGACTTTCCTTGACTTTTTTAAAAGTCGTCATCGACTTTTCTGGACTTTTAAGTCGTCATAAACTTTTTCTTGACTTTTAAGTCATCTTCGACTTTTCTCGACTTTTCAGTCAACTTTGACTTCCGTTGACTTTTTCCCGACTCGCCTCATAAGTTGAAGACCGAAATTTTATTTAAAAAAATAATCTTTTTGATTTATTTTTATTTAGATTTATTAAGATTTATCATAATTTAATATAATTATTTTGAATTTATTCGGAAATTAAAGAATAACGTTTACGGTTTTAACCGAACGTCATTTAAATATTCCCGACTCATCGTAAAGCGCGAAACAAAATCGAAACTCGACTTTGGCATGAGTCACACGCGCGTGTCATCGCTTTCCACTCACAAATAGATATTTTAATTATTTGGATTTAAACTAATCAAAATATCTAGATATTTATTAACTTTATCGATCTGTCAACGGAGATTACGCAAATCGAGAAAAATCAGACCCGACAAGCCACAAACCCACACGGCTCTCCTCTCCTTTCCTCTCCTCTAATAGACCTTGATATTTTCATTTCTTTTGATTAATATATCATAATATCTAGATATTATTTCACTTTATCGATCAGTTAACGAAAATTACGCAAAACGATCGAAATCAGATCCGTCTTCTCATCATTTCACATGGCTCATAAGTCCTCTCATAGGACTAGATATTGTCTTTCTTTTGATTATTAATAACATAATATCTTGATATTTAGTGTAATTAACTTTATCGTTAATTATATTTAATCGTTTACCGTAAAATAATTAGTAAACGCGAGTCAATTACGTAACAACAATTTCAAAACTCGACATCCTTATTTGCCTATAACTACACGGCTCAACCCACTCTTCCTTACTCACAAACAACTTTTCATTTTACAACAAATCAAATTAAGATCAAAACATCACTTTATTTAATCGTTCTTCGTGTTCTTCGTCGTTCATCAAGTGTTCTTCATCGTTCTTGAGCAAAACCTTCATAAAATCTTCGTTTCTTAATTAAATCCATCCTAATTTATATTTCTAGACTCTCCTCTTCGCTCCTCATCTTCACGTACGGTTATATTTCAATTCCGTCAAGATCGTTTTCAACACTTTAATTATGGAAATTCATATTTTAGTTCTAATAATGTTTTTCTTGTTATTTCTTATAGGGGAAGATTTTGAAGACGAGTTTGGAGACTCGTATATTTTGGGTGAAGATTAGTAGGAGGGTTTCTTATTATATACTTCTTATTATTATTTTGGTGCTAATTGTTTTGGCTAGCTAAGGTAACAATTCCGATTTACTCGACGAAATAATGTCACATGGGGCTTTTGTTTTGGTTCATGTTATGGTTTTTATGGTTCTAGTTAGTAACATAGCTTTAACCTTTGTTTCTTTAGTTTTTGGTTCATCTTTGTTTTAGTTCATGTTTTTATGATTTATGGAATTTTTGGTAGTAATATGATAAGGAGTTGTTTTTATTATGTGGTATGAATTTTTATGATTTTTATTAAGTTATGATTTTTATGTTGTTTAGGAAATTTTTTCATATGTTAGTGTTCTTGATGAATTTGGATGATTTTTCATAATAATGATTTTTGTATGATGGATGGTTAAATTGGTTGTTAAAATGGTTGTTTGATAATTAAAAACATGTTGGAATTAATTTGGTGTTGTTTGTGGAGTGAACCGTGGGCATGGTGGTGAACCGGACCAAACCAGACCGGTCCAGGCCGGTTCAGACCCGGTCTGGGTTGGTCAAGGTGGGTCCGGGGTTTGGTCTTTGGGTTGTGTCGATGTTTGATTGTTATGTTGTTGTTTTGACGGGTTTTAATTATGTTAAAGCATGCGGGAAATATTAAGAAAACGGTTTAAGTAAAAGTTGTAAAATCAGACATTTTAGCCCAAAACAGGCCGTGGGGCCCATCCAGGCCCATGTGGGTCCGGCCCAACTCAGCCCGTGGGTCCCACTTTGGGACTTGTGACGATTTTTGAGTTATCGTCATTTTTATCGCGTTTTGTAATAATTAGCAAGTGGGAAATGTTAATAAGTAAACTATTTAATTAAAAAGGTTTTTCATAAAATTATTATTTCTCACATGTTAGAAATTATAAGACGAAATCGTAGTTTAATTTAATATTCTTTAAGTCAAGCGGGTTTGGTTATGAAATAATAATTCACATGTTAGAAGTTAATAAAATAACATGTAAAGAATATGTTGATTTTATGTTTAAGTCTATGTGATAAAGACTCTGTTTCTAGCCGGTTTGATCAAACGGGTTTGGTCAAACTAAGATCTAGTCAGCCCCGTTTTGACTGATGACCCGTCGCGGGACTCGGGTCGGGGATTTGTCTTCCAGTAAGGTTGTATTTAATTAATGAATTAGCCTTAGTAGATATGAGGCGATATGATATTTGATTATTATTTATATGCAATTAGTCACATGATAGGATGTTTTTCCGTGACTGTTTGATTATATGGTTGGTGTCGTGTTGACTAAGTACCCATAGAGAATGATGAGTATATGGCGTCTTGACCATTCTAATTCTAAATGAGTATCTTGGACCATGACATTGATAGGTCCGTACTGTCTTTAACGAGTATATGTTCACCGTCGATAGCTTTTGTGTCCCGGCTTGGTGGGTTTATATCCAAGTCGGGGCATGGCATCCTAAGAGTTCCGCTTTGGGAAGGGAGCCAGCTTAAGTACTAGCCATCTATGCTTAGGGGGTCGCCTAGTAGAGTTTCTCATAGACGGTTATGTCATGGGACGGGGAACGGAATAGCTGTTGTCGCTAGGTCTGATCAGTCTAGGACTAGGATGTTTTCCTACCTTGTGGTATAGCCTCGAGTTACAGATGACTATTGACGGTTCTACGAACTTATGCCTGTTTGTAGAAGTATTGGTCTTTCATGTTTGTATGATTCTATGAGTTTTAGAAGGTGAGATGCAAGCCGGCTAAGATTGATAGAGTTTGGATTACCGATTGTTAACTGATTCACATGATTACGTGTTGATTAGGGTTTGAGTGTATCATGGCCACGTTACAGGGTAACCTTTGAGCTAGCATACCAGCTTCCCTACCTCTTGTTATATTTTATTATCGGTTTCACATGATAGCTTTCATATGATAGGTTATATGTTAGTTAATTGTTTCAGAACATGAAAAGCATATCATATATGTTTAAGTTTTGTATTTTTCATATACATTGCTTTTATGTTATTCATGTTTCATTAAACTCGACATTTCGTGGCTGGGAGAACTCGGAGTTACTCCCCACTGACTGTGGCTTCAGTGTTTATATTTAATGCGGTCGAACAGGTGGTGAATGCATATTTGGGGTACATTGACGAGCTAGCGAGCGAAGTATTTACCTTGGACCTATATTCGGTTCTTAGATTGTATATTGTTATACACTCGTTTTATTTCCGTATTTATACGGGAGATATGTCTCCCGTCTTGTATAATTATTATGTAAAATATAAATTTTCTTTTGTAATGAACCTATTTATTTATGA
>JAIUZE010071902.1:0-30927 GCA_022085475.1 Heliosperma pusillum | reverse complement strand
TTGGTGGGTTTATATCAAGTGGGGCATGGGGGATCATCGAGTTCCGCTTTGGGAAGGACCAGGCTTAAGTACTAGCCATCTCTGCTTAGGGGGTCGCCTAGTAGAGTTTCTCATAGACGGTTATGTCATGGGACGGGGAATGGAATAGCTGTTGTCGCTAGGTCTGATCAGTCTAGGACTAGGATGTTTCCCTACCTTGTGGTATAGCCTCGAGTTACAGAAGTCGACTATTGACTGTCCTAAGAACTTATGCCTGTTTGTAGACGTATTGGTCTTTCATGTTTGTATGATTCTATGAGTTTTAGAAGGTGAGCTGCAAGCCGGCTAAGATTGATAGAGTTTGGATTACCGATTGTTAACTGATTCACATGATTACGTGTTGATTAGGGTTTGAGTGTATCAGGGCCATGTTACATGGTAACCGCTGAGCCAGCATACCAGCTTCCCTACCTCGAGTTATATTTTATTATCGGATTCACATGATAGCTTTTATATGATAGGTTATATGTTAGTTATTTGTTTCATAACATGAAAAGCATATCATATATGTTTAAGTTTTGTATTTTCCATATACATTGCTTTTATGTTATTCATGTTTCATTAAACTCGACATTTCGTGGCTGGGAGAACTCGGAGTTACTCCCCACTGACTGTGGCTTCCGTGTTTATATTTAATGCGGTCGAACAGGTGGTGAATGCATATTGGGGTACATTGACGAGCTAGCGAGCGAAGTATTACCTTGGACCTATATTCGGTTCTTAGGATTGTATATTATTATACACTCTTTTATTTCTGTATTTATACGGGAGATATGTCTCCCGTTTCAGATACTTTTTATTGTATAATATTATTTCCGTTTTGTAATGACCCTTTTTATTTATGACACCTTTGTTTATTTATTTAAATTATTATTTTTTCTTTCCGCAAATTTGAGGGTGTCACATCAACGACTATGAAATCAAAAACAGTCCAACAACGACAATGAAATAAAAATTAGTCCAACGACTATCAAATCAAAAAAAGTCCTACGGCTATCAAATCAAAAACAGTCCAACAACGACTATCAAATAAAAAACAGTCCAACAACGACTTCAAATCAAAAACAGTCCAACAACGACTTCAAATCAAAAACAGTCCAACGACGACTTCAAAATCAAAAATCTCTCCTGTCAAAAATTACAAACAAAACAAAATCTTTCCAATAGTCATGTTTTCGCATATTTCAGACGAATCAATTCGCAGTTACCATGTCTCTATGCCCTTTGGGATGATCCAATCATTCATTTAAGTGAGTGAGAGAGATACACAGATCTCCAGTGTCTTCTATCATCATTAGAACCTTCCACTCCATTCCATTTTTTTATCACCCTTGTTTAGCATCTAAGAATTAGAGGGATGTATACTAAGCTTATACGGTCACAAAGGTATTTTGTTTCTATAGTTTTAGTTTTGCGTAATTCGCCAAGCTTGTTACTGTAAAGAGGGAAAACCTCTTTCAAATTCCCAGGCAAAACTCATTCAAATTCTCAGGCAAAAAAACAAAAAAACGCGCCTCGCGCAAACCATGTGCCGCTCGTGCGATACATAATAAAACTGGCCCCTGGCCAGTCAAAATTAATGTCGCCATGCTCTTGCATTTTGACATTTGGATATCCTCATGTCATCAAATAAGCTGAATTCTAAGTTCATTATAAGCTCTTACATCGAACGATTATTCTTTTACATTTTCTCGAACTACGCACAGGGTTTGATTTCATTTTCATGATTACGTAGCCAATCCTTCACAGGATTAAACCCGTCATTATTTTAAATAAAAGGAGATCTGCGTTTGCATTTGAAATTCGATTAGAATAATAAAGGAAAATCTCATCAGTTTTTTAACTAACTACATTTTCCTATACCTCACCGGGTTCGCTTTTCGAGACACAAATCAACATGGCCGCCAAATGAGCACACTTATTCATTTTCATTTTACTTCTTTTAAGGGAGTCATTTCACTCCTCTTTCTTTCTTTCAAACACTTACACATGTCTGGTCATTATAAACACTTACACATGTCTAGTCATTTCAAACACTTATACATTTCTTTTTACAAAACGACATTTTTGCACATTACCGCATTTTTGCACATTACATTTTCGTTTTGTGCCAGTTTAGGCCACCAATATGCTACATGTAAGTTCTATGTTATTTTCGGCAGTGTGACGGCAGAAACCGTCATCTACCAAACTTGTTTTTATGCTAACCTGCAGGTACATAAAGTATCCAACAGCAAAGGCACTCATGCCATCATATACAACTGAAAGAAAGCATGTATATCAAACTGGGGGCTCTCGCCCAAATAAAAAATCAAAAAACCTAAAGCTGGGGGGCTTTCGCCCGAAACAAAGTCAACATGTGCAAAAACAATTCAAAATGTACAAGTCAACAACAACATACAACTAATCTTGATCGCCACCCCGCATGGCCACAGTCACCTCAAGTGCGACAATCTCAGCATCCCGAGCCTCCAGCTCCCTTAACAGATGAGTTGTCTTCTCCTGAGTCTCCGCCAGCTCCCGCTCAAGTCCTTCTATGAAGGAAATGCCTCCTTTCAAACATTGCATTTCAAAAATACAAAATACAACAGTAAATGAAAAGGGAATGAGAGGTTCATACCTGTCGGTCCTAGCCACCTACAAATGCTTCAATAGTTGTAGCCCGGAGCCGGTTAGCCACCCTCCACAACGCGACGTGCTAAGGCGGTGCCACATACGTTCAAGTTCAAATAGTGGTCAAAATCAAATGCATTTCTATGCAATGAAAGTAGTCAAAATTGGAAGCTCACCCTCCTCACGAGGTGTTGCCACTCCTCCAGGCCAACATCAGTCATCGCCTCGCTGAAATCACAGAGCTGCAAAACCGTCGTGAAGCCGGCCGCATCTGTATACTCCAACTTCTCGGGGTAAGTTGGGGGCTCGACGCATGCCACCTCGATCTCCTACAAGGATAAAATGGTTTGTTAACGATCGGCTAGTACGCCTACCTCCGACGAAGAAACCCAAGGTAATCCTCGCCAAGAAGGAGAAGGGCGTCCCCGCTCGCACCAGCCAAGTTAGTCGACGTTCTAAGGATCCTTAAACATCGACTCTGTAGGGTCGATGGGGACTGTGAAAGTGTCACGAGAGCACTGACGAGTCAAACGCTCCCCCAAGTACCACACAGGTCCCATGGGCGTCCTCACCAACAGCCGACTCGAGCTCCTACGACGTAGGACCTCGGCCACGAATGCTGGAGCATTCGCGTAGTCCACCCAAGGTCTAAGGGCCCATTGAAATAAAAAGTAAAAGGGTCATTCCTATGATCCAGTTCTAGATGAAGAAATAAAAGGCGTTATTCCTATAATTGTTGGCAAAAAGGAAAGATAGAAAAGGAAATAATCGGAGGTACTTACGTGCTCCAACTGGGGGATATTCACCCCCCTCCTAAAAACATCATAAGAAGAACGTTGGCTCTTCTTACGACACACCACCCAGTCCCTCACAACTGGATACGCTCGCGGCTCAGGCTCCGTCCTCTTGGGCACGAAGCCCGGAAAGTAGGAGTACACCCACGCCTGCAAACCAAACAATAATCGTTTATTAACAGATATCGATCTTTCGATCAAATGCAAGATGAGTTACTCTACTCATACAAAAAGGAAGGTTCGTACCTCCAACAAGAGCCCAGGACCAACAGTAGCAGGAGAAGTCCCCTTCTCCATCAGCTCTGGTCTAACCATGACCCTTATGTAGCGAGTAAGGATCGAGATGCCAGGAGTAACCCAGTCCCACCGACCTACGCTACTCAAGTCAGAAAGAAAAGGAAGAAGCTTCGTCGACAGCTTCTCCCTCTTGTCTCTTAGCAAAATTGAAGACAAGAACCACCATAGCCAAAGGCAAGCCCTCTGCTCAGCTGTACAGGGAGGGGGAGACATCATCTCCCCATTGATCCTCACTCTCGTCGGAGTCCTACCCACGAAGTAGTCTCTAACGTAAAAGCTCGGCACCAACCTAGGAAGAGCAGCCGCCCCTACCGGCATGTTCCAGCCAATCAGCTGCCTCGCCTCCTCCCAGTCGACCCTCATGGTCGTTGACATCCCTGAGATCATGTCGTAGTCCTCCAAAGTGAGTCCGACCTCTCGAAAGGGCATAGGGAAAGTTGATGTCGTGTCCCAGTACCTATCAAGAAAGACTTGAATCAGGCAAAGGTTAGCCCGAATCTTCATCGCCTTGATCGTCCTCAACGCTTGAACCGACTCTCTAAAGGCTCCTAGCTAAATGAGGGCCCTCTCCCCCTCCGTCAGCTTCTCGTAAGCATTTATCATGGTCGTGTAGCCGGAAAAAGACCTCATGTTTCCGCCGTCCTGCAATTCAGGTCAAGAAAATCATTTAGTAATAAAACTCAAAAGGAACGGCAATATGGAAAATGATGAACAAGAGCTTACCATACTCTGCGCCGTACGGTAGGGCAAGTGTCTCTCCGCTGCCCAAATGAGATTTTTGCCATCCCATTTCTCGGCCCACTAGCTGGCGTCCACCTCGTCCTGTTGTGGTCCTCCTCGGGACCTCTTCCTCAGCGACCTCACGCACCTATGGTATGTCTTCTCCTACGCGGGCGAAGAAGGCTCAAGGTCTATGTCCATAGCGGCCCTCCCTGTCGAAGAAGGAAAATCACCAGCAAATCCAAAGCGGTTTCAAACAATCCCCAGCGGTTTCAGGCAATGTCAAGCATTTTTTTAATCATTTCAAGCAATTTTTCAAGTCGTTTCAAACTTTAGAGGAAATTTTCCGGTCATCTTTGGCCATTCCCTCCAAAACTCGACTACACACGTAGGGTAGGGTAAAGTCAAGTTTATTCAATGCCTAGTCACGAGTTTGAGTAAAACATTTGACAGCATTTCGCTATAATGACGGTTATGCGATAGAAAAGCGTCATGCAAAAGTTGTCGCAAATAAAAAATCTAACTTCACAGCAAGTTTACCCATCACCCAAGGGTTCTGAAACACAAAATTTCATCCAAAATGGTCAATCCTAAGGGCATTTTCAAAACAATTTTCGGTTCAGCAGAGTGACCGTCTCATCTATTCAAAATTTGACGGAAATGCAAAAGGATTACATGGTTACACTCCTAATGATGTGTAACACCCGCAAATGTACCCTATTTTATTTTAAAAATATTATACGAATATTAGTTAGCGTAATTTTAGATTTAGTCTAGAACTTAGTTTCCCGTGTCTAATTTAGCAAATCCGAGTTCGTATTCGGACACTACGCGGAATTCCGTGTGGGTTACGCCTTAAGCCGCTTTTGGGCTTTTTCTCCATAATTCTCCACTCAACTTATTTAACCCTAACTACCTTAATTTTTCCACTCACCTTCTTCCTCACCAAGTAACCAAAACCCTAACCACCATTTTTGAATCAAGTCAAACTTCTCACTACTCATTCATTCCTCACTCAAATCTCCTTATTTTCATCATAATCTTCCTCTCTTATCCTCCTCTACCTTGTGTGGTAAAAAAAATTACCCCCTTTATCATTTTCAATTTTTCCGTCTTTCTCAAAGGTGAATTATATTCATCTTTCGTTGTCTTTGTGTAGGTGGAGATCTTCAAGACTCCGACAAGGACTACTACCTCGTGGAGGAGGACTTAGAAGACAATTGAAGACGCACAAAGCTAACGGTGAAGGGTTACTCGATATCAATACGTGTTTTAATGTTTTAATTGATGTTTACAAAATGTCTAGTGACAATTATTAGGCATTTAATGTGGTTTGATATTAGTGAATATGGTTAGAATTGGATGAGCATTCTTAGAATTTGTGTTGGTTGATGATTGTTGATGATTGTCGATGATTTTTGGTGTTGTGTGATGATGTTCGTGTATATGTAGTCCCAACCGGCCGACCGGCCGCCGGTTAGCCGACCGGCTGGGAATGCGGCTGACATTTTCGAGAATTCTTGGTGTTGTGTAATCCCCAACCAGCCGACCGGCCGCCGGTTAGCCGACCGGCTGGGACTCCTTCATCTTTTTATTCTATTTTCTCATATGGCTTGTGTTCCCAGCCGGATAGCCGGCGGCCGGTCCATTGACCGGCTGGGACATCCCTTTATTTTTAATGTGGTTTGAATGATGCTGAAGTTGTTGTAGTAGGTGTCCTCCACAAAAGTGCGCCACATAATAAATCTTATTATGGAATATAATTGGGATATTTATTGACTATATATATGATTAGTCAGTTGATTAACGTAAATCAATAACGGTTGGCTGACTAGAGTTTGACGTTATTGTCGTATTACGGCGGTGATCAACTGATCCCTTTCGGTCACACCTAAAGGATGAAATCCAAATAGTAACTAATTATTTGTATACGATACAGTTAATTAGTACATTACATATATTCGATATGTATGAGAGTTAATTGTTAGAAATTGAGTTAAGAACTCAAATTCAATTAAGTTTTTTTTTCAATTATGCGATAATTGACTAATAAATTTATATCTTATTTTAATACGATTAAATAAGATTTAACTTAGTAATTAATCGTTAAATTACTAAATTAGTTGAGGTTTTGAGATAGAGGTAATTAGTTAATTATATTTACAAAGAGTTGTAAATAAATTAACTAAGCATTGTGGGACCCATTATATATTGATATAATGGTAGAATACTACTTAAAATGTTAAGTACATATTATTCATTTATTTGTGTCATATAATTGTTATATGATCAAATTAACACTTAATTATACAAGATAATTAAGCATATGATTAATAAGTATTTGTGGCACAAATATCAAAAATCAAAATGGATCAAATTGAGGCTCACATGGCCGGTTATGGTGAAGTAAATGGTGATGATGGTTGTTCTTATTCATACTCACAAGCAACATATGCTTATGACATGAATAGTAAACATGATATCATTTTATTCACTACAACACATTACTACCTTACATGGCAATAAAATAAGAAGAAAAAATCATCATTTTGTGATGATGAAACCGGCCCTCTTGGCTTTAAAAGGAGAACAATTGTTGTTCATTCCAACCAACAAGTTCATTCTTATTTTTCCATACATCTCTCAAAACTAAACTTCTCTCTAAAACTCTCATATACTAATATTTACTAAGTATTACTAGTGTAGTAATATAGTCTAGTATTAGTAGTATTATATCTATCTTATTATCTAGTTAATAATAAGGGTAGATTATTTGGGTTAATCTTGGTGCAACTTGGAGGAGATCTTCTACCTTGGAGATTATTTGTGTTCAACCATATTTGTAGCTCAAGATCAACAAGAAGGAGTTCTTGTTGTGACCTTATATTTTCCATACCAATGTGAGGAATTTCTTCTCTTATATAAATGTCTTTATATTTGCATGCATGTTACATAGATCATTAAATACTAAATTAACAAGTAATTTAGCAACTAATTAGAGGAGTATAATTAAGGTCTATGGACTTTCAATTGGTATCAGAGCTAGCTTGTAGCATGCATGTTCATTTTGGACATTTTTTATTAAAGTTATAAGATAACTAATAAATCAAAGATTTTGAGTTAAAATATGATTCTGACAAAAATTTTTGGTGCATGTATACCTACTGACCTCAAAATGTTTGTGGTTAAATTTCGTGATTTTAGGGATTAATTTGCTATTTATTTTGACTTTTGGCGTTTAAACCGAGTTAACATGCATTTTATGAGTTAAAAGTTAACTAAAAATAGTTTCATGTTGATTCTGGCCATGAAATTTTAATATGATCTCACATGCATTTTTTACATATTGTATGTAAAATTTCGTGAATTTTACTTATGTATTGCATGTTCATTGATTTTTATACGATAAAAGTCGATAATATGAGATTATAATGTTCATAAACTTGAAACGTCCATTTCTGGTCTTGAAATTTTTTTTTACATTTTACATTCTGATTTTGATACTCTTGGTGAAATTTCATAATTTGTTTCACTGTTTTACTATATCTAATGTTTTTATTTGATAAAACCATTAAATACAAAGCTATTTGTTCATAAAATTTATTTAAATTTTTTAGAATAAATGTTTTTTATTTTTATAGTTCCTGGAAATTTTCCAGAATGTACAAAAATTTTTTGGTTTCAAATTTTATGATGTTTATATTTTATTTTTTTTTGGTTTTATTTCATAATTGTTATGATTAAACCGTAATATTTAGCAAATAAAATCAAATCAATCTAATTAATGACCAACAAAATTAGTAGTGACTAATTTTGAGTTCTAAATTAGTTTAGTTAATTAGTTTGAATTTAAATGCGATTTAAATGTTGATAGTGATTTTTAATGGTTAAAAATCAATAAATCCCGAAAAATCGAGCTACAATGAGCATGAATGTGTTTAGGGCGATTTTGGCATGAATTTTGCAGCAATTTATTTTATTTATGGTTGAATGAATGAATGTCATTTATTTAATAATTTATGCAAATTTTGTACCTAGTATGGCCTATTTATTTTTAATCGTTATTACCCGTAATGTAAGGGAATAACGGTTTGGTTGTAATTTTATTGCGATCTCGTATCGCCGGTTTGTATATTTTAATAATTTTATTTTATAGAATAAATGTATAATAGGAATTTGTATATTTGTATATTTGTAATTATTTTTATGAAGACCGGTGACTCCCTCAAGACGGTTGCCATTTTGGAAGGTTTCCAAGTGAAGAGGCAAGGGACCAAGGAGTTGGTTTCCGAATTTGTAACTATCTAGTTAATTTGATTAGCGAGGTGGCCATACTAGATTTTATTGTTGCTTGGTTGCTTGCTTTATTTCCGCTCATGCCAAAATCGTCACACATGCATTATATTTACCGTTATTGTCAATTCACGTTTTCACATTCCCGCCCTTAGTTCACTTATACGGGAATGAACTACTAAATTGACAAGATCTCTCCATGTTTGAAAAAATATTGAGATTAGCCTTACCAATTAATAACACCTATGAATCCCGTGTTCATTAGGGCTACCACGCTCGTGGGTCCCTTTTTACCTCGGGTAAGTAGGGTGATACGATCACAAGCGAAAATTGGATTGGACTCAACGAGATAAGCGTTATCTTGGGACTAGGAGATGGATTTAGTTGAAATCCGTAAACCAAGAGTTCTAAGGGTAGAATTAGTCAAGTATCGACTTACCATTTCTAGATAAAAAGTGGCATGCGATAACTATTTTTTATTTAAAGATGGGTCTTGGAATCATTTATATAATTTAGTGAGAGGTCATTATATGAATGCTTAACTTGTTAAAATGTTTTTCAAGTAAATTAACAATGAATGTTTATATATTTCTTTTTGTTGTAGTTACCATATTCGCATAATGTCAACATCATCAAACGTTGCAACCTTGGGTAGAGACTCATGGTTGAGGTCCATCATGGACAAATTGTCTTAAGGCTGACGGAAGTAACTTCGTTGAATGGGAATCAACGATCAAGAGCGCCGCGTTTTCCGATAACGTGCTTCTCTACTTGGTTGAAGAGCCCCCCACCGAACCCGCGCCAAGATCGTCCGCGGTGGTTCGGGCCGAATATGACCTTTATTTGAAGGTTGCTAATGACGTCAAGAATGTCTTGATTTGGTCAATCTCACCCAAACTCAAACTCCAATTGATCCCTCTCAATGCATATGCGATATTCACGAGGATCACTTCGATGTTTTCGCAAGCCCCTCAAATTCTCCAATATGAGGCAATTACGAAATTCTTTGACCCTAAGCTTCAAAGGGGCCAAAAAGTTGGCCCACACGTGCTCAAAATGGTTGAGCACGCGGACACCTTAGAGCGTCTAGGGTGCAAAATTCCAAAGAATTTGGTGGTGGGTAAGATCCTTCATTCACTCTCACCTAAGTTCACCCAATTTAGGGTTAACTATAACATGAATGGCATGGACAAGAGTTTCCATGAACTCCATGCACTCCTCACCCAAGCGGAGAGGGACATGGAGGCTAGTGGGAGTGAACCCAAGGATGTTCTTTCCATGAAAATGAAGAACATGAACCTTGGGGTAAGGAAGGACAAGGGAAAGGGTAAGACTCTTTTCAAGAAATCCGACAAGGGAAAGGCAAAGGTCTTTTATAAGGCCAAACCCAAAGTCAACAAACACGCGGAGGCGGATTGCTATTATTGTAATGGCAAAGGGCATTGGAAACGCAATTGCCCCAAGTACTTGAAAGATAAGAAAGACGGTTATGTGACAACGTCAGGTAAAATTCTTTCATCACTCTATATGATAGATATTAACTTTGCTAGTACCTCTTCTTGGGTATTTGATACCGGTTGTGGTTCTCACCTTTGTAATCATGTACAGGGGCTGAGGGACGTGCAAGCACTAGCCAAGGGTGAAGTGGACCTACGCATGGGAAATGGAGCTAAGGTAGCCGCAGTTTCCGTGGGCACCTACGTTCTTCTTGTGCCTAATGGTTTAGAGTTGTATTTAAATAATTGCTATTATGTACCAACTCTTACCAAGAACATTATCTCCATTTCCGTGTTAGACATGGAAGGATTTTCATTTGTATTAAAGAACAATGTTGTTGTACTTTGCTTTTAATGAAATGGTTTATGGCGGAGGCCATTTCATTGAGGTATTGCCCTGTTCTAGATATGCCAAAAGAGGTCATCATGTAGAAAACAGAAGCTAAAACATAGGTGAAAACGGAATTCATCATACCTTGGCATGTAGTTAGGGCACACTAAACGAACGACGCATAAAGAGACTTGTTTCATCCAAAGTACTCAAACCATTCAATTTCAAATCTTATGGCGTATGCGAATCTTGTCTTCTAGGCAAGATGACTCGTGCTCCTTTTATGGGAAAAGGGACACGAGCAAGTGAAGTATTAGGACTTATACATACGGATGTATGCGGTCCAATGACTATCCAAGCTAGAGGTGGTTATCACTACTTCATTACTTTTACCGACGACTTGAGTAGATATGGCTATGTCTACTTGATGAGGCATAAAAGTGATGCTTTTGAAAAGTTCAAAGAATTTCAAAATGAAGTAGAAAACCAATTGAATAAAAAGATTAAAACCCTACGATCCGATCGTGGTGGTGAATACTTGAACCATGAATTGGATTCACACCTGAAAGATTGTGGTATAGTATCACAATGGACTCCTCCTGGAACACCTCAATTAAACGGTGTATCCGAAAGGAGAAATCGAACTTTATTAGATATGGTTCGATCTATTATGAGTCTAACAGAGCTTCCTGATTATTTTTGGGGTTTTGCTATCTTATCTGCAATTTTTTTCACTAAATCGAAGCCCGACTAAAGCGGCAAACAAGACTCCATATGAGATATGGACAGGAAAAGTTCCTTATTTGTCATTTATGAGAATTTGGGGATGCGAGGCTTTTGTTAAGAATAAGTCTGACGATAAACTCGCACCCAAAACTGACAAATGTCTTTTTGTAGGATATCCAAAGGAATCACGTGCTTATTACTTCTACAATAAACACGAGGACAAAGTGTTTGTGTCTCGTGATGCAGTCTTTTTAGAAAATGATTTTATTTCTAAACGACAGAGTGGGAGAAAATTTGAACTTGATGAAGTCCAAGAGCCACAAACCGAAAAGGATGACGAGGAAAACGTTCCCTCTTCGTCTGTTACGGTCATTATTCCTTCGGAACCTAGGAGGTCAAGCAGAATTAGTCATCCACCTGATAGATACCTTGGTATTATAGAGGAGGGTGATGACTATAATGTTTTACTTTTTGAAAGTAACGAACCTACTACCTACAAAGCAGCCATTTCTAGTCCCGACTCAAAGCTATGGCTAGGAGCCATGCAATCCGAAATGGATTCTATGTACGACAATCAAGTATGGGACTTGGTTGATTTACCTAAAAAGGTACGACCTCTTCAATGTAAGTGGATCTATAGAGCATAAAGTGGGCATATAGACAAAATTAATGATGTTTATAAAGCTAGATTGGTGGCAAAAGGTTTCACCCAAGTTCATGGTCTTCACTATGACGAAACCTTCGCCCCAGTCGCCATGCTTCGATCCATAAGGATTATCTTAGCGGTTGCCGCATTTCATAATTATGAGATTTGGAAAATGGATGTCAAAACCGCCTTCTTGAATGGGATTCTAGAAGAGGAAGTGTACATGACACAACCTGAAGGTTTTGTGGATCCATCAAACCCTAAGAAGGTATGCAAACTTAAGAGATCCATCTATGGTCTTAAGCAAGCATCCAGGAGTTGGACTCATCGTTTCGATCATGTAATTAAACAAAATGGTTTCACTCGAAGTGTCGAGGAACCGTGTTTATACATGAAGTTTAGTGGGAGTAAAGTAACTTTTCTAGTCTTGTATGTAGATGACATACTACTCATTGGGAATGATATTCCAATGCTCACTTCTGTTAAGGAGTGGCTAGGAATACATTTCCAAATGAAAGACTTAGGAGAGGCCAAGCGCATCTTAGGTATCCGGATCTATAGGGATAGATCTAAAAGGATACTAGCATTAAGTCAAGAGACTTATATTGATAAGATTCTTGATCGGTTCAACATGAAAGACTCTAAGAGAGGCTTTATTCCTATGGAAAGTGGGATCACTTTGAGCAAGACAGAGTGTCCTACAAAAACCGAGGAGATTGAACGCATGAAATTGATCCCTTACGCTTCAGCCGTTGGATCAATCATGTATGCTATGATGTGCACTCGTCCCGACGTTGCATATGCCTTGAGCATGACAAGTCGTTACCAAGCAAATCCAGGTGAGAGTCACTGGATAGCCGTAAAGAACATCCTTAAGTACTTAAGAAGGACCAAGGATTCGTTCTTAGTGTTTGGAGGCGAGACTGAGTTACGTGTAAAGGGGTACACAGATGCCAGTTTCCAAACAGATCGGGATGATATGAAATCCCAATCCGGCTACGTTTATATGATGAATGGAGGAGCTGTTTGCTGGAAGAGTTTCAAGCAAAGCGTTACAGCGGATTCTACAACAGAAGCAGAGTACCTGGCAGCGTCTGAAGCTGCAAAGGAAGCTGTGTGGATTCGGCAATTTTTGGAAGGACTATCAGTAGTCCCTACTGCCCAAAGATCCTATCACAATTATAGGATAACAGTGGGGATATTTTTAGGCAAAGAGCCCAAGTCTAGTAAACAAGTCTAGACTGTACTTAGGAAATATCATGTAATTAGAGATACGGGGACAGAAAGGAAATTGACATTTGTAAGGTTGGGACAGATGGAAAACATTGCTGACCTTTACAGCCTATCAAAGGCTAAGAAGATGTCAGTCGTCACAATGGGATGAGAGTTGTGCTGCCAGAATTCCTTAGATATGTAATATGTAAAAATTGATGTTGTTTAATTTTTCATATATGATAATGACATTTATTGTTCGAGTTTTATTTTAAACTCTTTTATTTAGTTTGACTAAATTTAATACTTTGTTTATCCGAATAGATTGTTGGACCCTATTCAAGTGAATAGGACAAACTTAGTATTTTGTCCCTAGTCACTCAAATGAGGTGACGTCTCGAAATGACTAGATTGTAAGTCGATCGATGGTTGGTTCAGCACCATGGGGTCATGGAGATGACTGGTCGTTTACATAGACAGACTGTATGACACTCTGTCGGACAATGACATTGTAGAGACCCTTAAATCAATTATTTGATGCCTGGTCGTGGCAGGGTTTTCTATCTTATTCCTATAAGTCGATTCTTTTGACTGGCGACCGTCTATCTGAGTCGGTGCAGTTTCCGATTGGTTTTGGTTGATGTTCTAGGTCGTGCCGTAAAAGGAGGCCGATGGACTTCTTCTGGATCATGGTGATCTGCATCATACAGAGTAGAGGGATCAACAGGAATTGTCCACCCACGTTGGGTAAAAACATCTTTAGGCCACTCGAGGAGAAGTTACTGTAAATGCGTGGCCACGCTCGGAAAGAGATCTATGGTAGATTTTCCGGTCAGACAGTTACTCTCCCTATCGAGAAAAACCACTCTAGATATTGTCAATCGCAAGTGCGACCTGGAAGACACCTTGCGTTGAGTGGGAGGTGTGATAAAGAGACAAGAGAATCGGTGACGCACACTTGTGTCAGACAAGTGGGAGATTGTTGGAGTAGGTGTCCTCCACAAAAGTGCGCCACATAATAAATCTTATTATGGAATATACTTGGGATATTTATTGACTATATATATGATTAGTCAGTTGATTAACGTAAATCAATAACGGTTGGCTGACTAGAGTTTGACGTTATTGTCGTTTGACGGCGGTGATCAACTGATCCCTTTCGGTCACACCTAAAGGATGAAATCCAAATAATAACTAATTATTTGTATACGATACAGTTAATTAGTACATTACATATATTCGATATGTATGCGAGTTAATTGTTAGAAATTGAGTTAAGAACTCAAATTCAATTAAGTTTATTTTTCAATTATGCGATAATTGACTAATAAATTTATATCTTATTTTAATACGATTAAATAAGATTTAACTTAGTAATTAATCGTTAAATTACTAAATTAGTGGAGGTTTTCAGATAGAGGTAATTAGTTAATTATATTTACAAAGAGTTGTAAAATAAATTAACCAAGCATTGTGGGACCCATTATATGTTGATATAATGGTAGAATACTACGTAAAATGT
This sequence comes from Heliosperma pusillum, assembly GCA_022085475.1. Lineage (NCBI taxonomy): Eukaryota > Viridiplantae > Streptophyta > Magnoliopsida > Caryophyllales > Caryophyllaceae > Heliosperma > Heliosperma pusillum. The sequence goes on along the minus strand of JAIUZE010071902.1, from coordinate 16,238 downwards.
TAAGTACATATTATTCATTTATTTGTGTCATATAATTGTTATATGATCAAATTAACACTTAATTATACAAGATAATTAAGCATATGATTAATAAGTATTTGTGGGACAAATATCAAAAATCAAAATGGATCAAATTGAGGCTCACATGGCCGGTTATGGTGAAGTCAAATGGTGATAAAGGTTGTTCTTATTCATACTCATAAGCAACCTATGCTTATGACATGAATAGTAAACATGATATCATTTTATTCACTTCAACACATTACCACCTTACATGGCAATAAAATAAGAAGAAAACATCACCATTTTGTGATGAAAATAACCGGCCCTCTTGGCTATAAAAGGAGAACAATTGTTGTTCATTCCTTTACAAGTTCATTCTTATTTTCCATACATCTCTCAAAACTAAACTTCTCTCTAAAACTCTCATATACTAATATTTACTAAGTATTACTAGTGTAGTAATATAGTCTAGTATTAGTAGTATTATATCTATCTTATTATCTAGTTAATAATAAGGGTAGATTATTTGGGTTAATCTTGGTGCAACTTGGAGGAGATCTTCTACCTTGGAGATTATTTGTGTTCAAACATATTTGTAGCTCAAGATCAACAAGAAGGAGTTCTTGTTGTGCCCTTATATTTTCCACATCAATGTGAGGAAATTTCTTCTCTTATATAAATGTCTTTATATTTGCATGCATGGTACATAGATCATTAAATACTAAATTAACAAGTAATTTAGCAACTAATTAGAGGAGTCTAATTAAGGTCTATGGACTTTCAGAAGTGCCAGCTGGGTAGCTGGCGGCCGGTCCCCATGACCGGCTGGCACCCCATGGGTTCTTCTTCTATTTCTTCTTTATGTTCTCACTTATAATAGTTTGCACGCTTCGTTTATCGTATAAATTTACGTAATAGCATTAAATATTCATGTTTAGAATATATGATATTCCATTCGCTTATATCGCATGTTTCATGACGGTTTTTGATATTATCCCCTTTTAGTCGTTATTACCTATGTTTTGATTTGAGCACTAATCGTTAAGTGTTATGAACTCTCATTTTCGGGCTATACCTCCTTGGTCGTTAGACTGGAATGTCGGAACGACGAGGCGTATCCTTAATGCTTGTATGCATGTTTTAGTGGGGATATGACGACTTTGTTGGGAGGCGAACGCAATGCGTTGATCGACCCGGCCGTCAAATGTCGTATCCTTGCATGGTTGTGTCATTGCATGTAGCGTATCGCTTGATTATGATACTTGTGCTCTTTCCGCCTCTTTTGTGTAGTTGTAACCGAATTTGGGGTACTCGACTTCTGTGTTTAGCCGAGTCTTGGATGCGAAATGTGTATCGCATGTCGAATCGAAACACGTTTATTCCGAGAGTCTGCCTAGCTTTAGACTAGCACCGTATTATTATCGCCGTCCTACCGGGAGGAAATGAGTCTTTCATATACGAAACGTTTATCGTGTATGGTTCAGGGAAATATTTATCCCGTGGACATGTTTCGATCATTCTTGCTATGTACATGATGCTAGTGCGTGTCATTAACCGTTAGAGATTTTGTTACCATATTCGTATGTTTGGATGGATGTTTATATGTTGATTATTTGTGACCGTTGGATGACTTGGCGTGGTTTATATGTCGAGTCTCTATCTTATTAAGTATATGCTACTAACGGTGAGATGTAAGCCCTAGTGAGTATATAGTTGCCTAAGGGTGTCTTATCCGAGTCTTTCTATAAACCGATGCTTACAGTTTTGTACTTCACGTGCCTATATCTTAATATATTGAAATGCTTATTCATACTTCTCGTAATTCACTTATATATATAAGCATGCTTCTACTTGTTTATTACCGTTTAAGTATGTTATTTGTGATATGGCTGGGAGAACCCGGAGTTACTCCCCTATGACTGTGGCGTTCATGTTTCATGATTGAACAGATTGCTTGGCTGGATTTTGCTTGTTTTTGGGTTCGGGTGTGAGCTAGCGAGCGTTGTACTTGACAATTCACCCATAGACGTTCTTAGCTAGTTTGCTAAACAACTTTTATGTTTGATCACGTTTTGAGAGATTACGTCTCTTCGTAGTATGTTATACTTTAGTGTGTATTTATTTGACATAACTCGTACTCTTCTTTTGGCATGTAAAAAGTTTCAAAAATATCGTATTTCTGCTATATAAATTGCATGCTTTTTATGTTTTATTTCCGCTATCGCGAGGGATGTCACAGTTGGTATCAGAGCCTATGACGCTCCCGATGCATACACGTGAACCCTAAACTTAAATTACTTGACCTTGGAATAATAAATGAGCGATGGGTAGAAATTAAGGACTTTACTTGGTAGTCTCTTTGTTTATGCTAAGTGTTAGGATTAACCTTGATTTGTTTTTATCTCTTATGAAGATGGTTAGACCTCGACTCGTAGAGAATGTCATTCTAGAAGCTCTCACTCAAGTCCTAAGGAATCAACAAGATGCGGCTAATGCTCAAGGTAACCAAGCCCCTCCTCTTAGAGAAGACCATCACCAAGGTGGCTAGGCTTGGGGGGCTAGCCAAATTTCTAGGAGCAAGATCACGCCGTATGATGGAAATCCGGACCCTACAGAGCTCTCGGAGTGGTTCCGGGAAATGGAAAACCAATTCGACTTGTATCAAGTCCGTGAAGAAGACAAAGTGAGGATTGCTAAGCATTTTCTTGTGAGGGAAGCCGACAACTGGTGGTCGATTACTGATCGTGCTTGTCGCGAGACCGATACAAAGATAAATTACCCAGACTAGGCTAATAACAAATTAATGTAATTAGGGAAGTAGGGGACGATCCTCAGGGAGATGGTGTTTCCTATAGAATGTGAGATGTCTCGCAATTGTGTTTTATCTAACGAGTTTCTGGGTTTTCGGATTTTGATATCTAAACTAATATAAAGCATAAATGAAAACAAAATAAAAACAAATGAAAACAATAAAGCAAGTGATGAAAAGCATCTAGGGAAGTAGGTTCACACATGTAGATTGACATATTGATGAAATTGGATTTAGGATATGCAAATAAATCATTGTGAGTTCGTAAGAATGATGTGTTCATTACAATCATAGATCAGATGGTCTATGTGACACCCTCAAATTTGCGGAAAGAAAAAAATAATTTAAATACATAAAAGAAATATGATAGTACTTAACGAAGGTGTCATAAAATAAAAAGGTCATTATAAAACGTAAATAATATTTTACAAAAGAAATATACAAGACGGGAGACATATCTCCCGTATAAATACGGAAATAAAAGAGTGTATAATAATATACAAACTATGAACCGAATATAGGTCCAAGGTAAATACTTCGCTCGCTAGCTCGTCAATGTACCCCAAAATATGCATCACCACCTGGTCGACCGCATTAAATATAAACACGGAAGCCACAGTCAGTGGGGAGTAACTCCGAGTTCTCCCAGCCACGAAATGTCGAGTTTAATAAAACATGAATAACATAAAAGCAATGTATATGGAAAATACAAAACCTTAACATATATGATATGCTTTTCATGTTATGAAACAAATAACTAACATATAACCTAGCATATGAAAGCTATCATGTGAAACCGTTAACAATCTATAACACGGGGTAGGGAAGCTGGTATGCTAGCTCAGAGGTTACCTTTAAAACATGTCCATGATACACTCAACCCTAATCATACAAAAATATCATGTGAATCAGTTAACAACCGGTAATCCAAACTCTATCAACCTTAGCCGGCTTGCATCTCACCTTCTAAGATTCATAGAATCATACAAACATGAAAGACAAATACTTCTACAAACAGGCATACGTTCTTAGGACAGTCAATAGTCGACTTCTGTAACTCGAGGCTATACCACAAGGTAGGAAAACATCCTAGTCCTAGACTGATCAGACCTAGCGACAACAGCTATTCCATTCCCCGTCTCATGACATAACCGTACACGAGAAACTCTACTAGGCGACCCCCTAAGCAGAGATGGCTAGTACTTAAGCTGGCTCCAGTCCCAAAACGGATAAGGCAGCCATGCCCCGACTTGGATATAAACCCACCAAGCCGAGACACAAAAGCTATCAAGCGGCGAACTTATACTCGTTAAAGATAGTACGGGCTTATCAATGTCATGGTCCAAGCTACTCATTTAGAATTAGAATGGTCAAGACGCCATATACTCATAATTCTCTATGGGCACTTAGTCAACACGACACCAACCATATAATCAAAACAGTCACGGGAAAAACATCCGATCATGTGACTATTTGCATATAAATCATAATCAAATATCATATCGCCTCATATCTACTAAGGCTAATTCAATAATTAAATAAAACCTTACTCGAAGACAAATCCCCGACCCGAGTCCCGCGACGGGTCATCAGTCAAATCGGGGCTGACTAGATCTTAGTTTGTCCAAACCCGTTGGATCAAACCGGCTAGAAACAGAGTCTTTATCACATAGACATAAAATCAACATATTCATTACATGCTATTTTATTAAAACCTCCAACATGTGAATTATTATATTATACCCAAAAACCCGTTTGACTAAAAGGATATTAATTTAAACTACGATCTCGTCTTCTAATTTCTAACATGTGAGAAATAATAATTTAATGAAAAACCTTTTTAATTAAATATTTTACTTATTAATATTTCCCGCTTGCTAATTATTACAAACCGCGATAAAAATGACGATCACTCAAAAACCGTCACAAGTCCCAAAGTGGGACCCACGGGCTGAGTTGGGCCGGACCCACATGGGCCTGATTTGGGCCTCACGGCCTGATTTGGCTAAAATGGCTGTTTTGGCCTTTTCTTTTAACGGTTTTACTAAAAACCGTTTCTAATTAATTCCCGCATGCTTTAACATAATTAAAAACCCGTCAAAACAACAATTAAACAATCAAACATCGACACAACCCAAAGACCAAAACCCGGACCCACCATGGACCAACCCAGACCGGTCTGAACCGGCCTGGACCGGCCGGGTTTGGACCGGTTTCCAGCCACCATTTCGGCCACCACCACTACAACAACACCCAATTGTTTCTAACATGTTTTAATTAATCAACACCCATTTTAACAACCAATTTAACCATCCATCATACAACAATCATCATCATGAAGAAATCATAAAAATATAACAAGAACACCAACATATTTATAAGTCCTACAACATAATAAAATTAACAACTTATCATGTTACTAACTAAAAATCATAAAATCATAATAATATGAACAAAAACTAAAGATGAACCAAAAACTAAAGCAAACCCAAAGCTATGTAACATTTATCCGCGGAGGTAAACTCGGAAAAATCGTTACCTTAGTAGCTTAAATAAAGTAGCCACCAAATAATAAGAACAAAGAAACTAAGAACCCGTCTTCTAAGTCTTCTCACTAAGATATACGAGTCACCAAACTCGTCTTCAAAATCTTCCCCTATAAGAAATGACAAGAAAACATTATTAGAACTTAAAATATGATTTTCCATACTTAAAGTCTTGAAAACGATTTTGACGGAATTGAAATAAAACCGTACGGGAAGATGAGGAGCGAAGAGGAGAGTCTAGAAATATAAATTAGGAGGGATTTAATTAAGAAATGAAGATTTTATGGAGGTTTTGCTCAAGAACGATGAAGAACAAATGATGAACGACGAAGAACACGAAGAACGATCAAATAAAGTGATGTTTTGATCTTAATTTGATTTGTTGTAAAATGAAAAGTTGTTTGTGAGTAAAGTGGGGTGAGGAGTGTCGTGTAATATAGAGCAAACTAGTGAGTTGGGTTTTGAAAATGTGGTTATGGAATTGACCCGGTATAATAATTATATTACCGTAATTAATTAGATATTAAGTTAATTGAATTAAATATCAAGATATTATGTTATTATAATGAAAAGAAATAAAATATCAAGGCTAAGAGAGGAAGAAAAACCGTGTGGTATGGGTGATATCGGGTCAGTATTGTAAACGATTTGCGTAATTTTCGTTAACTGATCGATAAAGTAACAAATATCTAGATATTTGTATTAGTTTAATCAAAACAATTAAAATATCTCAAGTGAGTGGAAAACGATGACATGGGCGTGTGACTCATGCCAAAGTCGAGTTTCGATTTTGTTTACGGGATTTACGATGAGTCGGGAATAGTTAAATGACGTTCGGTTAAAACCGTAAACGTTATTCTTTAAATTCCGAATAAATTCAAAATAATTATATTAAATTATGATAAATCTTAATAAATCTAAATAAAAATAAATCAAAAATATTATTTTTTTAAATAAAATTTCGGTCTTCAAACTTATGAGACGAGTCGGGAAAAGTCAACGGAAGTCAAAGTTGACTGAAAAGTCGAGAAAAGTCGAAGATGACTTAAAAGTCAAGAAAAGTTTAGGACGACTTAAAAGTCAAGAAAAGTCAATGACGACTTTTAAAAAGTCAAGAAAAGTCAAAGACGACTTAAAAGTCAAGAAAAGTCAAAGATGACTAAAAACGGTCTTTTCATGAAATCCTCAAAAATTCCAAATACGAACGCGGAATTTCAAAATAAGACTCGGAACAAAAATTCCTATTTTAAAAACTTAAGTTCTACTGAAAAGTGTTAGTAAATATTTTTACTAGAAAAATCGGGTACTTTTCGGGTTGTTTACAGTTTTCCTCATCCTAACATATAAGGGAATTAGCTACTCATACTATTAATGATGCTAGCAATAAAGACGATTGAATATATGACATTAGACATGATATAAACGTAATCAACAAGCATAAAGAACAATAACGCAACAATTAAGAAAGGTAAAACAGTAATTAAGACTAGAACAAAGATTAAGAATAAAGGAAAGAAAAGAGTTTACAATCTTAGCAAATCCGGCGTAAAGAACAAATCCGCGTCGATAATAAACCCGAATGTAAACTTAGGGGCTGTTTGGTAAGAGGGTTTCAGGAAAAGGAAAGGGTTTAAAAGATTCTAATTCCCTTTGTTGGTGTTTGTTTTGCCAAATCAATCATTCCCTTTTACCCCTTCATTACCCCAAATCTCTCTCCACCCATACCCCCCACCCCCTAGGGTATCCCCATTCCCTTTCCTTCTTCACCTTACGACCCTAACATAAAACACTAATAACCACCACCCCAACCCCCTCATCACCACCGCAACCTATAATGCCACTACAATGACCGGTTCACCGTACCACCACCGCCGCCGCCGCCGCCGCCGCCGGTAGTCGCACCTCCGACCACCCCAATAAACACCTTCCCCACTGGCAAAAACACCTAGATTTTGTGCTTTTGAGGGGTGGGGGAGGGTATTTGGGAATAAGGGGTGGTGGACGTATGGTTGTTTAAGGTGGCCGGGGATTTCATTTTATGGGGTGGCGGTTGCACGTGATGAGTTGCTGACGGTGGAGGAGGGGCTGACGGCGATGATGGCGGTAATGAGGTGATGGTAGCATGTGTGGTGGGGGAGGTGTTATGGAGGTGGTTCAAGGGTGATTTTAATTTGTAGGTTAATTTTCTCATTCCTTGTTATGCAATACCAAACAAGCGATTAAATCTAAGGGTTTCCATTTCTTTTTCCCTCCTTTCCCTTTTCTCTTTCAATTCCCTTACCCTTTGTTCTACCAAACGCCCCCTAAGGTCCGTGACATATTACACTCGATCGATAAGTGTCTACGTGAATGATAAGTGTATGCTAAGAAGTCGATGATACCTCATTAATAATTATCTAAGAGTCTTATATAATGCATAACACAACTTCTAACCTAATTAGTCTACAGACTTAAGGCCCGTGACAGATTTCACTCGATCGAGGGAAAATCCCCTTCGGTCGAGGCCTTTATTCGAGAATATCCGTCGATCGAGGACTTCATCCTCTCGATCGACCAATTCTTCAACAGCTACCCCTCGATCGATCAGATGACAGCTCGATCGAGGTCTTCTTCATCAGTACTCCCCTCGATCGACCAAAGATATGGTCGATCGAGGTCCTCTGGCCTAGCATATAGTGTTGGTCGTGGCTTTCGACTTGAATGTGAGCGGTTTCACGCTTTCCCATGCAAGAGCTTCTGTTCCGTTCCTTCCATTCTCCTAAATACATGCAAAGTGAACTGTTTTGGCTCGGTTTCTGCTACTACGCAGCTTGTACCTACAAAATGGTAATGAAAGTACAAAGTAGCCAAATAGGGGCATATAGTGACATAATATCACCTAAATGACATAGAAATGCGTGCATAAATGGACTAAAAAGTCTATATAAAATACACGCATCAAACTTCCCCAAACCAATCCTTTGCTTGTCCTCAAGCAAACTAAATGCAGATATATGGAACTAAATGAACCTAGGAGAATGGAGTAAGTCTCAGAGCTAGCTACAAGTCAATGCTAAACCGTTTAATGCACTCATTCAATCGCTACAAAGCATAATACGAAAGTGGACGAATTTATACAATCTTGGAAATAAATTAGACTTTCGACCCTGCAAGACTCTACCAAATTCGGACTCTCACGGGTGACTCTTCTCTCAACAAGCAAATGGTAAGTAAATATGTATAAGAAAGAGAGAAGAAAATATAGTCACTCACCTAGACTACGACCGACACAACATGCATCGCTAACTAATATGAAAGATGACTCAAGCACCGTACACACGCATAACCACCGTTCAAGGACTATCACGTGCCAAACATTTGCAAAAATATGGATATGTGAGGCTAATTGGTAAGAAGGGGCAAAACAATTAATGGAAATGTGAGGGTAAATAGCCAAGCTAGTTCCTAACAAGACCGTAATAGAACTCGTTCCATTCTTCCAACTATCAAAAACTAAGCTCGATGCCTTAACATATCTAGGCATATACAACACAAATCCCATAAAACACCTCGACAAATAATAATAAGCATAGGAGGTGTAAATAACAAAAACTTCAGCCAATTATTTTTACTCATTATATTTTTTTTTCATTTTTCATTTTCTTTCTTTTATTTTTCTTTCTTGGCTGATCGAGGGAAAAACCCCTCGATCGAGTGAAATAAGTCACTCGATCGAGGTAACATACAGCAACATCTGCTCGATCGAGCTAAAAGCTGCTCGATCGAGGTACTATTCATCACTTCTCTTCTTTTTCTCGCAAATACCCACTCCAATCAATGAAAACGAGTCAAAAACTGACACAACAGTAAAACATACCTCGACTACTAAACTAGCTCGGCAAAGGTAGGCTCAGTTTAGAATGTGGTTAAGGGCAACAGGCAGATATGGCTTTATGTGGAGTTAATGGTGAAAAATGAGGAAAAGGGAGATGCAAATATTCTCAAAACACGTAATACCGACCACAAACCTAATGCGTGTAGGCAATAAGAAATCAAAGTTCATATACAAGCAAATGACACAAAATGTGGGGAGTAACTACTCTCATTCCTAGATGAACTGGTCATAAATGTCACCAGTTATAGGCTCTAAAACTCAGAATATATAAGTAGTTTGCCAAAATGTTGAGTCAAGTCTAATAGTCAAATTTAAATTCCAAGACAAAATTTAATAGTTCACTACTTCGATTTTACTAAGTAAGTCAAGAATGGTGCAAGGAATAACATAAAATAGACTTGTAGCGCAATTTCATCACGAATAAGACTCCAATCCGACTCGACTATATGCAAAAATAAACGTGATATTTTTGATTTTTTCAAATTTTTTCTAATTAACATGAATTGTAAACGTGAATGCAATACAAATGCAAATGCAGACACAAAAGGATGCAAAACACCTCCCCAAACCAAAACAGACAATGTCCTCATTGGCTACAGCACAACAGCATATAAGGGAAAGGGAAACACAACCTAATTCATGTTCCTAAGGGAAGAAATATATACAAAGAATGGAAAAAACAACAGAAAAACTCACAAAACGACAGCTTCCCCAAACCAGTAAATGATTTCCGCTTCTTTTTCCTGCAAAAACGATACCCAAAAAATACCAAAAAATGTCTAACAGGAAAAGTAAATTGATTATCTAAACAACGGATTATAACGTAACGTCTAATCTAAGTAAATAGTCTAATTGTCTAACGAAAACGCAATAAATTGTTATTTACAAATTGCACGGGGTTATAAACCCGGCTAATAACCAAATAGTTTTGTGACAAGGCCACCGTCAGGCCTTTGACTTGCGGAATTACCCTCAGCTGCGGTAATTTCCGACTTCTTTTTCCACACATACAATCTTTTCTTGGAGTCTAGCTCCACTTCCGAATCACTCGAATATGTGCGAACTCCTTTGTTAGGCATCTTCGCTGGTACGCTAGTCTCAAAAGTCGAATCTTCCTCGAAAATAAAACTGTCGAAGACGGAGTCAGAAGTACTCAAGTCTTCCTCCTGAACAGTCTTATCTAACCCTCTCTTTCTGCGTAAGAAGGTTCTTTCGGGCTCTGGATCAGCTTCCACTAACTCGAGCCTTTGGGACCTGCGCATACACAACTATAGAGAGAAAAATAAGATCAGTCTTAAGGAATTAGAAATTCCTTAAGACGAGACAGAAATAAATAAACAAAAAATTAAATTGCCTCCCCGGCAACGGCGCCAAAATTTGATACGAGTCGTTATACACCAAAAATAAAAGTCTACTAACTAAAGAAGATAGCGGAAGTAAGGTCGATCTCCACAGGGAGGAAATTAATTAACTGTAATCTAAGTCTGTCAGTCACAGTCTGGGGGTTTTGATTTGGTTTTAAACTAAACTAAATAAGATTTAAGGGAAGAGAAATAAAGGTAGAGGTTAACACGAAATAAATCAGATAAAGGAAAAATATGCTAGGATTCGGTCTACTGCAATATCGGCATCTACGGGTCAACTAAGTCAGTCAATCTATCAATGAGAAGGGCAATGGTTTTCTCCTCTCGGTCTCAAACCACCCTAGGGATTTTCCTATTTAACTCTCGCCCTCTTATGAGTCACCTATCAATTCTAAGCAAGCCTTTCCCTTCCAATCTCTCGATCCAGGTCGGGGTTAACTACCTAGCTAGTCTCCTGGGTGCACTCATTCAACTAACCTCAATTATATTTCTTACATTGATTCTCATATTAAAGATTAACTAATATACTTTATCCTATCATGCCTTTATTACAGTTTTCCTCATCCTAACATATAAGGGAATTAGCTACTCATACTATTAATGATGCTAGCAATAAAGACGATTGAATATTTGACATTAGACATGATATAATCGTAATCAACAAGCATAAAGAACAATAACGCAGCAATTAAGAAAGGTAAAACAGTAATTAAGACTAGAACAAAGATTAAGAATAAAGGAAAGAAAAGAGTTTACAATCTTAGCAAATCCGGCGTAAACAACAAATTCGCGTCGATAATAAACCCGAATGTAAACTTAAAGATTAAGAAAGTTCAGAAACTAATGGTGAATGATAAGTGTCTGCTAAGTAGTCGATGATACCTCATTAATAACGAACTACGAGTCTTATATAATGCATAACACAACTTCTAACCTAATTAGTCTACGGACTTAAGGCCCGTGACAGATTTCACTCGATCGAGGGAAAATCCCCTTCGATCGAGCCATTTATTCGAGAATATCAGTCGATCGAGGACTTCATCCTCTCGATCGACCAATTCTTCAACAGCTACCCCACGATCGAGCAGATGACAGCTCGATCGAGGTCTTCTTCATCAGTACTCCCCTCGATCGACCAAAGATATGGTCGATCGAGGTCCTATGGCCTAGCATATAGTGTTGGTCGTGGCTTTGGACTTGATTGTGAGCGGTTTCCCGCTTTCCCATGCAAGAGCTTCTGTTCCGTTGCTTCCATTCTCCTAAATGCATGCAAAGTGGACTGTTTTGGCTCGGTTTCCGCTACTACGTAGCTTGTACCTACAAAATGGTAATGAAAGTACAAAGTAGCCAAATAGGGGCATATAGTGACATAATATCACCTAAATGACATAGAAATGTGTGCATAAATGGACTAACAAGTCTATATAAAATACACGCATCACCCATATTCAACTTTTCACATATGGAATAGGGCATGCCGCTTACACTGGCACCTAGATCGCATAAAGGTTTATCGATTGTGTAGGTGCCTATAGTGCAAGGTATAGAGAAACTACCGGGATCTTTTAACTTAAGAGGGGACATATTTTGTAACAAAGCACTGCACTCAGCTGTGAATGCTATGATTTCAACATCATCTAAAGTCCTCTTCTTAGTTAAGATATCCTTCATGAATTTTGTGTAAGAAGGGATTTGGGTGATTAGTTCAGTGAAGGGAACCGTTACTTGGAGGTTTTTGACTACTTCCATGAATTTGTAAACTGGGTTTCCTTATGATTTCTCCTCAAGCGTTAGGGAAATGGAACTTGGATTTTGATGGGTTCCTTCACAGGTTCATCCTTATTATCTTTCTTTTCCGCTTCCTTAGCGGTGGATGGTTGGGATTCTTTTTGGCTCTCTATTGGTGTTGGCTCAACTATTGTTTCGTTGGGTTGCTGAGGTTCCTTATAAGTGGTACCACTCCTAAGGGTGATAGCATTAGCGGTGTCCCTCGGTTTCTCACCATGAGGTGGGAGTTGGCCTTGTTTCCTTTGGGCATTAGAGGCAGCCAATTGGGCCATTTGAGTTTCAAGCATTTTGATGGCAGCATTTTGACCTTGATCACTCTTTTGAAGTTGAGCAAACATTGAATCTTGTTTTTGAACAACTTGGAGAAGCAAGGATTCAATTTTGCTCAGGCTTGAGTCAATGGGTTGGCTTTGATTTTGGGGTGGTTGGTGTTGAGGTTGGTAAGGTTGATTGAAGTTGTGTTGAAATGGAGGTCTCTGGTTTTGAAAACAAGGTGGATTATAGGGTTTTTGTTGATGTGGTACGAATGGTTCTTGAATCTGATGGTGGGGATTCTGAATGTTGGTGCTTTTGTAGGACAAAATAGGATGGTTCTTTGTTTTCTCATTATAGAAGTTTGAGAAAGCATTGCCTTGCCTGTATGCTTGGTAGGCATTAACTTGCTCTAGCGAACTCCTACATTCTTGAAAACTGTGTCCTCCAACCCCACATGTCTCACATACCACTATGTGATTAGTGACGTTAACATGTTGCTTGGATTGGGAAGAGCTTCCTACTTGTTGCTGCAGAAGGGCTAATTGGGCTTCTAGGAATGCTACTTTGCTTGAATCTCACTGCTTGGTTTTGAGCGGCATAGCACGTGAGTTTGTTGGAGCCAGTGTCCTCCACAGTTAGTGCAATAACATAAATAAATCTCTGTAGGTTCACAGGGTATACTTTGTATAATAATCAGTTGATTAACGTTTATCTATAACGGTTGGCTTGCTAGATAAGTTTGACGTTATTGTCATACAGATGGCGGTGATCAACTGGTCCGTAAAAGTCACACCTATAGGATGTGTTTGAGAGATGTGATTATTTGAGTAAATAATCATATTGATACCCTATTATATGACTAAAAGGTTAGTCAGTGTATTTGACTAAAAGGTTAGTCAATGTGATGATGACAGATTATTCGAATTAACTGTAATTCGTAAATTGAATATAAAATGTTATATTTAATTAATGTATATAATGTTGGTCTAAACTAAATATAAACGGTTATATTTAAGTTAGCGGATATGTATTACACGATATTATTATAGTGTATTGTTCCGGCATTACTCGATTCATGTAACGGTCCATTGCTATTCATAATTAATACATATTATATTATGTACATACCTAATAGAGGTTGAGTTGATTTGAGGAAACTAGGGTTGGTGTATTAGGCTTTTCCTCTTGTGTATTGACAGAACAAAAGGAATGAAAAAGTAAATATAAACCCTAGTCTACTACACTCAATCATACGGCACACACATAGAGCAAAAGAGAGGTTTTTGAAAAACCCTATTTTTGGCACTGATTGTGACGGCACAAGTGAGAAGAAGGAGAAAAATTCAGATTTTAAAGACTCCCTTATTCATCTTGATATTGATCATTATTCACAACACACAAAATAAAAGTTAACAGTAACTTTTGAAAAGATTTCTAGCATATTAAAGGGTATTTCTCGGAGCGTCTTGGGTGCAACGATTAGGAGGATATCTACTTTGATATCTCTGTTCTTTACGCCAATTGCTAGGACCGGAGGTTGATTTCTAAATCTATACTCTTATTCTTGTTTTCGTTTATGACTAGTATAATCAAATTATTACTTTTCGTTATAATCCTATAATAATTGTTTTGTGGTAATACCGATTTCCCACAAGTGGTATCAGAGCATAGGCCACGAAATTGTTCTAATTTGATTTCATAAACCGAAACTGTTTATGCCGCTGTGTGTTTGACTCGATCGAGGAATTTAGTGTCTCGATCGAGCTGTTTTTGTGAGTTTTTGGTCGATCGAGCAGTTTTCTCAAGTTTTTGGTCGATCGAGTACTTGTGTTCGCTCGATCGAGCAGTTTTCTCAATTTTGTTGGTCGATCGAGTGATGTTTATACTCGATCGAGGTCCTTGTTTGTCGACTAGGAAGAATTAGTCGATCGAGAGACTTTATTGTTTAATTTCTTCTCGATCGAGTACTTTACAGAATCGTATTTCCTTTCGTATTCGTTTTCATTTAGATTTATTTTGTTATTTTTAATCAGTTAAAATAACATACAATAGATTTGTAGATGTTTTAATTTAATAAAGATTAGATTAAAATGAAAATGGAAATGATGTTGAATGAGTTTATCATTTGAAAGGATATTATTTTTCCCTATTTTGTCGATAAGGACCGTTTTGCTATAAAAAAAAAAAAAAAATTGCCGAAAAATTTATGCTAAAAAAAAAAATTCTGTTTTTTTTGCTGTATTCAAATTTTTTTTGGGCCTTTAATTGTACATCATTCGGATTGTGTATAATTAATGTGAAACGGTTCATATATGCTTAATATCTTACATTTTACAGCAGTTTGAAATGTTTAGGATAGTTCATTTTATCAGTAAAATGAATCGGGATTGTAATTAATGTGGATAATTACAGAATCACCACATAATTATAATCTATGTTGAAAGGGTGGTTTGGATAATAAAACATCGTAATAACTGTATTATGTCTTGCATGTTTTATTTTAGTTGATGCTTTTATAATGTTTTTGGATTGTTTGAATGAATTTTAACGTATTTTTATAATCAGTTGTAACTTAGTGTGGCCTTAGTAGATTATGTTTTCGAAATGATGGAAACATAGTCTTGGTTGTAATTTGAGATCTCGTATCTCCCCTATGTAATTTTAATTTTTGGAATCATTTTGAATTAGAATATAAATAGGTTTACATTTGTAATTTTTAAAATGTATTTTGAGAAGATTCAAGATGGAGATCGGATGGCTCACTTCCGCTATATGGACCAAGGTGGAACATCAAGTCAAGCTTCTCGGGTCCATAAGGATGGATTCCAAACTTGTATTTTGTTCTTTTTGGTAGGATAGGCCACACTAGGACATGTTTTTCCTTTTACGTTTTTCATTCGTTTACTTTCCGTCACATGATAGATAATTGCATCATATTCCGCCTAAACCAAACCACCTAATATAAATGCATGAAAATAATTCATATAGATTGAATAATTTTAATCATGGACATACAGATGTCACTCGCTTTTAGGGCCATCACCTTAGTTTAAATCATTCTCGAGTTGCTAGACATTCGTTCACTTAAAATGAATTAAAGTTAAGATGATGGGACCTTCCCCTATAAATAAAATTGAGACTAGTCTTTATAGGGAAAACTACTATGAGCCCCTTATTCGTCGGAAGTCATAATATGACCCCTTCTACGTTGGGTAAGTAGTGAGTGTTGACCTATTTTATCTCAACATTATAGTACGAGTAATATCTCGTGATTATGATGGACTAAAGATAGAATTTACAGAAATTTATCGACCAGGAATTCTAAAAGTAGAATTAGCCAAGAGGTTGGCTTATCAATTTACAAAAATTGAGTCTTGGGATCATTTATATAATTCTTGAGGGAGGTCCATTGTATAAATGCACGAGTCATCGAATTAAACAATTTTCATTAGACTCAAATTTAAAACGATGAATACTTATTATATTTATTTTCTTTTTCACAGTTTTTGAATTCGTTATATACAGATATAACTGCTAATAACAAATGGCTGGCCATACTGATGACCCAATGCCAAGTGCCACGCTCGGACGTGAGTCCT